>SNQJ01S0016007.1:101875-147289 GCA_010110895.2 Picea sitchensis
CTATTTCCGGTTAAGGAATTAGGGTTTTGGACTAATCTAGGTCATTGGGTTAGGGTTTTGGATGCCACTGGATCCTATATGTATATTGTATTGTAAACAATGTAACATAATTGTATGAATATAATATATGCTAGTTTTCCCGGTTTGGGTTTCCAGGTGAAAAATCTCTGTGTAATGTTTGTATTTGCCATTGTATCTTTTCTGTTCTTTTCTGAATATCGATTTGTAGTAGATATTGTACAAGGTTAGAATTTACATTGACCACACCAAAATTCACAAAAATCTTTATTGTGGAATGTGATGCCTCGGGAAATGGCATTGGTATTGTTCTAATGCAAGAAGGAAGGCCCCTTGATTTTGAAAGTCAGCCACTCAAGGGAAAGGACTTACACAAACCCATTTATGAGAAGGAAATTATGGCAATACTACATCCATTGAAGCAATGGTGCCCTTACCTAATAGGTAGGCACTTCAAGGTCAAAACAAATCATGATAGTCTTAAATACTTCTTGGAACAAAGACTTTCTTCAGAAGAACAACAAAAATGGGTGACCAAGATGTTGGGTTATGATTTTGAAATCATCTGCAAAAAAGGGAAGCAAAATGTTGTGGCAGATGCACTCTCAATAAAGGATGAAGATGTTGAGGCCTTTCTCTTTCTTGATCATCCAACCCGATTAGATAATATAAGCGAGGGATGAATGGAAGAATGACGAAAATGTGTGGATTCTCATTCAAAGGTTGCAACAAGATTTTAGTGCATTATATACATTTACATGGAAAAATGATTCACTATGGTACAAATATCGCTTATATTTATGTAAGAACTCCCAACTCAAACAAAAGGTACTCTTGGAATTGCACACCTCTCTGGTAGGAGGGCACTCGATATTTTTGAAAACCTACCATAGGGTCAAGAAGGAATTTTTTTGGGATGGCCTTAAAAATGATGTTCAAAGGTTTGTGGCAGAATGCTTGGGTTGCCAACAAAATAAGGTGGAAACAATTAAGACCCCGGGTCTTTTACAACCATTAGCCATCCCAAGTCAGCGCTAGGAGGAGGTTTCCATGGATTTCATCATAGGGTTACCAAAGTCTGAAGGAAAGAGTGTCACCATGGTGATTGTTGATACATTGGCCAAGTACACACACTTTTGTGCACTCTCTCATCCTTTCCAAGCCAGTACAATTGCCACCGCATTCATGGAGACAATTCAAAATCTACATAGAAGCCCAAAGATTATTGTAAGTGACAGAGATCTGATCTTCATTAGACATTTTTTGATAGAATTATTTTCTTGTTTGGGTACTCAATTGGCTCATACCTCATCTTATCATCCTCAATCTGAGGGACAAGCTGAGATAGTGAATAAATGTCTGGAAGTCTACCTTCGTTGTTTTGTCTCTGATAAACAAACACAATGGTTCAAGTAGTTACCCTTGGCAGAGTGGGGATATAACACTTCCTTTCATACTGCAACAAAAATGAAACCATTTATGGCACTCTATGGATATCACCCACCTTCCATCACTTCTTCTATAAAATAAAAATCTAAGGTTCAAGCAGTGGAATATTGCATAGAGCATCAACAACAAGTTCTCCAACTCTTAAAGGATAACCTGACCATGGCACAGAATCGCATGAAACAAAAATCATATCAGCATCGTAGTGAAAGAAGTTTTGAAGTAGGGGATTGGGTATTTTTAAGACTACAACCATACAAATAGATGTCCCTCAAGCAAGCTAATAAGGATAATAAATTATCACCAAAGTACTATGGCCCTTATAAGGCATTTCAAATGATTGGTACTATGGCATACAAATTGGAGTTGCCTACATCTTCACGAGTACACCCATTTTTTCATGTTTCATGCTTAAAGAAAGTTATAGGTGACAAGATCCTAGTTCAAACTATATTTCCAAAACTTGATGAGGAAGGAAAAATCATATTGGAGCCTGAAGTTATCACTGACGCAAGAATTCACCATCTAAGGAATAGATCCATTTCAGAGTATCTCATTAAGTGGAGGAAACTACCTGTTGAAGATTCCACTTGGGAAGATGAATCTTTTATATTGAAGCATCCAGAATTACTCAAGCATAGCGGACAACACTTGTATGAAGGGGAGGGGCATGTTAAGCCCTAAATAGTGGCACATTACCCCTTAATTGGGGCATATTACATTAGTATTGTTATTTTATTTATGTCGGCTTGGGTCCATTAGTTGTAATTGTAAATTTATGTGGTTTATAAGGAGGTTTCCCCCTCGAAGAGGCTTATTATCTAAAATTCTCTCTTTATCAAGGCATTGAGTACTTATTTTGAGGTTTTTTTATGCTATATTGATATTTGGTTCCTAATAGAACTTAGTAGTAGCTTGAATGGTGTTTTTCCTCTTCAATGTAATGCATTGGCCTAAACTTTGAAGCGATGAGATGGATTTCAAGGAGGACGTATGCTTTCCTAAATAATTAAATATATATTTGTAACCTCTTCTTCTATATTCTTCCCTTCACAATTATATTATGATTCTTCACATCATGTTCTATCATTCCCTTCATGGTGACCTTATGATATCTCACATCATGTTCTATAGACTATACTCTTATCAACGATTAATTGGAACTCCTTAGGAGAATTGCATCAAAATTGTGTGCAAATATGACAACAACTTCATAAAATGTTGTTTTTTTATTGAAAATAGTATCACGATGCTAACACAATGTTATATATTTATGAAAAAGATGTTAACTCATCTCAAACACAATACACAACAGATTATACTGACACACAAATGATGCAAATATGACACAATGATGACACACATCGACGCAAACACAATGCATAGATGAAATGCCAAGTAAAAATAACAATTTTTTATAAATATTTTCAACGTCATACATGCGATGCGCATATGACACAAACATGACAAAAAAATCCCATCGCAAAATCCCGATGCACTCTAGAAAAAAACTTGACCAAGGAAAAATGGGCTAAAGTGATGCAAATCAATAATGTTGCAACCTTGTATTGTAGTAGTGAACTTCCCTTCAAGAGTAATGGTTGTTATTAACATGGAAAAATTGTCAAGCATTTCCCAAAGAGCAACCCACCCATTATACAAGAGAAGGAGAAATAATTCTAGTAGGTCAACAAACCCTTTGAGAGAAGAAGAAAGTATCCATGGGTTTCTTCCCAAGAAAAAAATCAAGAACATGTTAGACAAAGTTAAAATAATTTCAATGTTTTGGAATCAATATGAATAGAGGGATCCATTGAAGAAGAAGAAAAATATCAATATCATTTTAATCCAAATGAGAAAGAGGATAATCAAGTTTAAAGGAAATGGAGCAAGATAAGGAATTGACGTCCAAGGATACTTAGCAAAGTCTAGATACATATCCCTCCATGTATCACTCTCCCAAGTGAGCTTCCCAGGGAAATATTTGATGACAAATATTTTGACAATTCCCAAGAGGCCATTATGGATCCACAACCATAATAGAAATTTCATTTGAATGATGTCTAGGAAGGCAATAAAGAGCTACAATTAGAGCCTTGGGATTATCTATTGTTCAAGTTTCCTTTAAGTTTCCCCTTCCTCCAAATCAGTAGTAGGAAAATTGTCTTTGCCCCATCTACTTCAATCTCTCTTACAAGAGGGAGGACTTAAAAGGAACTTAAAGAATGAGAAATAGAGAGAAACAAGGCTCTAAGGTCTTATAACATTTTAGATATGTCTTTAACATATAGAAACGTTGTTTTGGAAACTCCTCATAGGTTTATATGGCCTTTTTGTTTATTGTTATCTAATTGCTTGTAGATATGGCAGCGAAAGAAAGTTCATTAATCAAAGGAAAATTTTGAACCGAAAATACTCCCATGAAGCTATGATTCTAATGCATAGCTTAAAAATAATAATCCTACTAAAATATATAATTTGAGTGTCTAGATAAATATGAGACAAATGATATAATGCAATGTAACCATTTCAATTTAAAAGAGTGTATACTTTTTTTTAGATTTGTCATGAGTTACACAATTCAACTTTGCATTAGTGTAGTAAAGACCACTGTATTGTAGGTAAATAAAAATTGATTCAAATATATAATTAAACTCTATGCTTATTAGTATAATAACATTCCATTTTAATCACTAAACAAAACTAGATTAAAATGTCAAAATAATAATAATAATAATAATAATAAATAATCTTATTTAAATAAATAATCAAATTCTTACAATATTACAGTAATATCTTATTTTAATCATTAAGTCAAAAAATTAATAATAATAATAATACATAATCTTATTTAAATAAATAATCAAATTCTTACAATATTACAGTAACATCTTATTTTAATCATTAAATCATAATATTAAAAAATAATAATCAAACTCTATGCTTATAATATTATTAGTATAATATATATATCTTGATCACTAAAGATAAACTACAATGTTAAAAGAATAAATTGAAAATGATTTAATGAAAAAATATTTATTTAATTTAGAAGGTAGATATTATTAGTATAATATATATATCTTGATCACTAAAGATAAACTACAATGTTAAAAGAATAAATTGAAAATGATTTAGTGAAAAAATATTTATTTAATTTAAAAGATAGATTTGATAGATTTATTTATGCTTTCATTTATTTTTATATACATTTTAGTCAATTCCATTTTATAATATGACATTGAAATGATTAATCAAATCTTTTTGGATGTTTGGTATTAATTTTATAACCTTTTTTATATAATATATATTTTAATTTTTTAATAAAATATTAATAAATTTAATTTATTTTTTTATAATAAAAAAATCACAATATCAATTTTTTAATAAAGTATTAATAAATTTAATTTATTTTTTTATAATAAAAAAATCACAATATCATTAAGTCAATGAATAAAGGTGAAAATGTACATGCTAAATACATACTTATACCACCTTCAACTTCATCATAATCTTTATTTGTTAATCTTTATAACAAATGCATCCATCTGGTGAAAATGTACATGCTAAATACATACTTACACCACCTTCAACTTCATCATAATCTTTATTTATTGTTAATCTTTATAACAAATGCATCCATTTACCCATTATCTTATTTTTTTTTATGAGTTTTATAACAAATGCATCCATTCTTTTAAAAAAACAATTTTTATTTATTTTTATTTATTTTTATTTATTTATTAATCTTTATAACAAATGCATCCATTTACCCATTATCTTTTATGAGCTTTATAACAAATGCATCCATTCTTTAAAAAAAAACAAATGCATCCATTTACCTTTATGAGCTTCATAAAAAAAAATGCAGACATTTACCATTCACCTTATCCTTATGATCCTCGTGAGGGTTGGTATAGGGAACAAAGATGTACATTGTTATTTATAATAAATGAAGATTGGGGTGAAAGTGAAGGATGAAGGTGCATATTTACATTAGTTACAAAATTGAAAAGACTTCGTCCTTATTTTTTTTTAAGATGTGGAAGGTATATGTTTAATTGAAAAATAAGAAAAAAATTAAAATTATATATATATATATATATATATATATATATATATATATATATATATAATTAAAGTAGAAATATGAAAATGTAAAGAAATATAATAAAATTAGTAAATGAAAATGTAAAAATATAAATTAAGAGAAATTTAATGTATTTTCTATGAAATCAAATATATTAAAATAAAAAAATGAAAATGTATTCATTTAAAATAAGGAAAATATGTCAAAAATGATATAAGAATACAATCCAAATGAAATCCAACATTCATAATTATTTTTAATAATCATTATCATAATAATGTAGTATAAAAAATATTTATTCAAATTATTAATAGGTAGAAAGTCCTTGAGATAGAAATAAAGTTGAAGAATGTTAGCTAGTTTGAATTAAAGGGAGTTGATGGATAATAAAAATCTTTATATTATGTTGTGTGTATTCTTCTAACAATCAAAAATAATAAATTCACCATAAAACTAATAAAATTGTGAAATAAATATAATAAAAAAGTTTTTTATATGTAAAGAAGTTATTATCACCTTTTATACTCATGGTAATAAGAAAAGTGATATACCTTTTACTTATCTTAATAATATTTCGATTATTTATTAAAAATAATACATATTTAAAAATAAAATAAAACATATCATATAATATATAAAAATAGATATAAATGAAATATAATTGAAAACATATTATATAATATATAAATAGATATAAATAAAATATAATATTTTTAAAGAATGCAATCAATGTTTTAAACCACATACTCATGTCCATTTACTTTACTATATATTTGCTAGATCACAATAATAATGATTTTTCAAACTTAAAATGTAAAAGTATGGATTTTATATTAACATGATTAAAACCTGAACTATCGCCTTTTCTATACAAGAGCAAAGTCTTTACCATTGGTTATGGAGTAATCATTGTTCTAAATAATCATTGGTCTTTCTTTTATGAACTATCTATTTTTGTGAGAGTGTGATCAAATTTTCTAGCGTGTTGTTTCATGGATGTTTAAATATAGTTGGACAATAATAATGCGTTGAGAATTTAATATAAGTTAGTTGTGAATTTTTTTTAATTAATTAAAAAGATTTAGATTTATAAGATATCTACATGATTATGAGAAGAAGGATTAGATTTATAAGATATCTACATGATTATGACTTCTTAGTGATAGTTGTCATAAGTTTAATTTTTAACTTTTGAATTCTTTATAACTACCTCAAAGGATCGAGTAAAGATTTATGTCAATAGAGTTTGGTCAATGCTCCCACTATAAAGAGAAATTGCAAGTGGACTTAGGTAGGTAATATGTAGAGGTGACCTTTGAGTAAAGATTTATGTGAATAGAGTTTGATCAATGCTACTCACTATAAAGAGAACCTGCAAGTGGATTTAGGCAAGTGGATTTAGGTAGGTAATATGTAGAGGTGAGTAATCATCTCATGGGTCATAAGTTCAATCTTTATTTCTAAATACTATTGAGATTTAGTGGCTTTTGAGCCTTGGGACAATGTATTCACCTCTTCTAATAAGAGTTTGAAACACTATTATAAGTCAACCTTTCATTTTCTTATCGATCCTTAGTTGTAGGGATACATATAGTGCATGAGACCATGCTCCAGAAACAAAATATGGTTTATGTTTGAGGTGAATACTTCTTTCTAGTAAGGCATTAGATAAGGGTTAATCAAGACAATTTTTCAAAGGATTGACCTAAAATCAAAGACTTTTTAAATAAGGGCCTTTCAAATCCTTGTTAGAATGCAACACCTCAACAAGCATAGAAGATCCTTAAAAGCCTTATCAAAACAAAGTAAGTGTCAAGGGGGGATCAGATCATCTTTCCTTCATCACTTAAAATTGCATTGTTTTTATTCAAAGGCCCTATTGGATGTTGGGGGTAAATATTTGTTTATAAGAAAATGACCCTTCATCTCCTCATCAATCCTTAGCTCGCAAAGGGATCAAGAGTGAACACTTCAAGAAATAAAGGTACATGTTACAAGAAGACTTGCTAATCAAAACTTCAACTCATAACCTCTTACTCATGGATATGGATCTTTAACCATAACACTAAACTATGATACTTGGCAAGATGCCCACGTCATTGGTACTTACTATGATTCTTTATATACACATAGATATAACAATGCAATAATATAAAGTAAAACTAAACCTCATAACCTTTTATCTCTAGATATAAATCCTTAACTAAAACATCAAATCGAAATGTCTAACAAAATACTCACATCATTGATATTTATTCCAAATTTTTATATAAATGAAATTTTAATCACCAGATGAAAATAAAACTCATTACATTTCAATTATAACTATAAATCATTAACCAAAACACCAACCAAAATGTCTACCAAAGGGACCCATGTCATGAGAAAGTCAAATGTCACTGAAATGTTGTCCAAGTCAACTTTATCCCTCCACAGTAATAATTATTGAATTTGAGTGCATCTGATTGCATTAGACCAACCATTGAACATATTCCACAAAGTGAAAGAGAGATTCTTCACGAGGATGGAACAAAATCATGAGATGCCCACATTATGTGTATGTGGACTTGTTTGTTAGACACAAGAGAAAAAACAAGGTAACACGAATCTTCATCATATCCCTTTTCCTTTCAAAAGATAAATATACAAAGAATATATTTTCAATTATTCCTTCTTGTTTTGTTTTTTCAAAAGTTTGGTTCACAACTTTGTTTTTCCTGCATAGTGAAAGGAGTCGACACAGAGAAGAATATTCGTATAGGAAGTCCTTTTGCATTATCGATTCTCTTCTTCTCCCCTGTGCGTTGCTTTTGAGGGAAGTGGAACTTTATCTTTTTCCATGTACGTTATAGTTTTTGGATCCTGATTTTGTGCTGCCAAATATCAAGGTTGAAATAAGTAATTTTATGCTTATTCTTGGTCCAAGTTTTTATCTTTATTTTTTTTTATTGTTTTTAATTATTATTATTTTTAATAAAATAATTTAATAAATATATAAATATTTTTTTTAGATTTTTTTAATTTTAATAAAAAAATTGTTGTAAAAATATAGTTTTATTTAATCTATTGAAATTTTGATTGTAAAAAATTGTTTTGAAGGATTGTGATCTATTTTAGAACCATTTAAATTGTAGAAATTTTGAAAAAAATATAATAGATTAAGGTTAAATTTTATCTCACAAAAAACAAAAAAAAATACCAAAAAAATTGAGTGTGTATACTTATTAACTCACTCTTTTTGTTAATAGTCTAAAAAACTTTTAAAATCACTTTCCTTGACAGGATCCAACCAAATCACAAAAAAGTAAGAAAGAATTTGAATGATAAAAATCCTGTAATACACATTTATGTATTCGAGAGAAAAAGCAAACCCTATCATATGTATGTATTTACTCTTTTTTTTTCGAAGTACACAAAAGCCTACAATACTCAGGGTTACTGACCTAACCTATATTGATACAATCTCAAGACCCCAATGTGTGGCTACATTATTGTATGCAAACAAAACTTGACTATTTGTAATAATGTGTCGGTGGTCTCTTAGGAGGTAGACTTCTACTCCTACCATTGTATGCAAACAAAACTTGACTATTTGTAATAACGTGTTGGTGGTCTTTGAGGAGGTAGACTTCCACTCCTACTAGATGGCTTCAATTCTTGGTTTGTTAACCTATTTCCTTACATCTAAGGAAGACGAGGCCTTAGTCAACTAGAAGTAGTTTAAGGTCATAACCCAAGACCAAAAGGGTGGTTTCAACGTGGATTTGTATCTAGAGGAAACCCAATATCCCATGTTAATCGTCACTAAGGCTCTAGCATAAAGGTCGTGTGCTTTCCTCTAGTAGCCTTCCTTGGTCCCATACATGTAACCAAGATCCAAAACCACAATTACAGTTGAACCTCTTCCCACGACATATGCAATGATTCATTTTGTTAAAGGGAGTAATAAATTGTCCAAATCTGATGCAGTGGCATCTCGATCATCCTGGGGATGACACACAGAAGGTAGTTACAAGGGCATGATAGAGTTGTTACAACAGTGATTGGTTGCTACAAGATGTGAATGAGATAGACTGTTGGGAGTAAGAGCAGTGGTGCAGATCAATAGAATGTTATAGAGTTGCAGCATTTGGACTATTGGGAGTAACGATAGTGGCGCAGGTTGATTGAATGATACAGAATTGTAGCATTGGGGAAGCTAGGAGCCCTGCTATAGAATGGGCGAGTGTGTGGATGGCTACAAGGACAATTGTTACAGAAGCAATTGCGGATGCTATGGCTCAAATGAAGTGCATTTGTTGGAATGAAGCTGGAAAGGACGCGCGGGAGATGAAGAGTCACTGCGGAAAGGAAAAACAAGAAGTTGGAAGATGAAAGGGTTGAAGAGCACTGGAGAAACTGAAGCGAACTATTTCTGGAAAGAGTAAAACACAACATCAGAGATATTAATGGGAGAGCTTGTAGAACCAGCACGAGAAGAGATCTTGTAATATAGGAGTGGTTGTGGTTTCCATGGCCTATGGCCTAGCAACCCAATCGAATTTGTAAGCCGGAACAGTTTTAGAACCAATGTTTTGTACCATGTACGAATGAATAAAAGAATTATTGTTGCAAATTTAATCTTTCTGTGTGTGTATATGCCTGACATCTTGTAGGATGTATTTACTATATTTTTGACATAATTATATATGAGTTAATGTCTTGCTTGAATGGGTAAATCTTGTAGAGAATAGTGTTGTATGATATGGTTATGCAGGTGGCACGAGTATGTGGAAGATTTTGTTGGAAATTGTGGTCTCCCATAGGGAGGATTATCACTTTGTTTCTACGAGTGTTGAGGATTTTGTTTGAGTACAAAAGATGTGAACAGAAAGAAGTTGCAATGGGAAGCATTTTGCACAGAAGGCATACTGTAACAGGAGAAAGATTACTATCAGAGATGAGTTGCAACAAATGATTATCGTAGCAAAGATATACTATGAAAGACGTGTTGCAGCAACGAGATGTGTGTTGCAACAATATGTGAGTTGCAGTAAGAGGTGAGTCACGGCATGAGGTGAGTTGCAACAATTATTACAACTCAAAAAATCATAATAATTGTGTTGAGATGAATCAAAACGCTCAACATTGAAATCTCTTGATGCTTATTATACCTAGGATTTAGGATGAACCTCTCAGTGCTTAAAAAATCATAAAAAATGTGTCAACATGAATTCAAGTCTAAACCTAAGAGGTCACAAGTTCAAACCCAGAGGGGGGTAGGATATGTATACCTCCATAGACTTTACCAGTCAAATAGTTGGGCGGAGGGGGTCCCTTGTCCCACAAAGAAGGGGGTCTCATACACCAATTTGGTGTATGGTTTGGCCATGACCTTAAAAATAGATGATTATTATTATTATTATATATTACAAAGGAATATACATTTCCTCCACCCAAGTTATAAAGCACTTTAAATTTTTTGGAAAACTTATCATTTATTAGTTACAAAGCATAGATCCATGTAAATCAAATTCTCTAAATTATAATTTTTTTTCATTCAAGATAGATCTAGGCTGATTGTAATCTCATTTAATTCATTAAAACTCAAAACTTATGTAAATATGGATATGTGGAAATATAGTATGCTAAACATCTCTATCATATTAAGTTGTAAATCTAACCTCTTTCTACAAAATAATAAATTTTATATCATTATCCATTATTTTTCCAAATAAATCATATATATTTTTTTATCAATATAATTGGAAAATGATAAATAAAATAAAAATGAATAACCTAACTACACTAACATTTAAAACTAAACTGCGCCTACACTTCCTCTCTCTACCTCTCAATTCAGATTGTGAATATGTAACGAATATCAAACCCAGACTTATATGAATCTAAGTTAGCGAGATATCCAAAAGCTAAGCACAACTCTATCGATTTTGTTGAACGTTATACATTTTCCAGACCTTCATCCCATATTTTCTTGTAACTTTTTCAAGTTTATACCTTTGCTGCTGATGCATCTATCTGCAACGCCTATTGTTTCCCCACCACACAAAGAATCTTCTTTCTTCTTTACCTTTGCTGCTTCATACTCCATGAGAATATATTGGGAAGCCCAATTTGTATCTCGTGTCCTCCTCTTTGTACTGAATTCCTTGTAACATCTACTTTTATCATATTATTCCTCCTCTTTGTACTGCATTCCTTGTAACATCTCCTTTATCATATTATTCCCTGCAGTCCCTCCTTTAATGCTCGGGTTGATTCGGGTATGATCAATAGCAACTGCCCTGATTTGGGCTAACTTTAGAAGCCCATTGACTGCAGCTCAAACAGCGGTCCAATGGCAGAGGTTTCTTCTTTATCGTGGGGTCTGAAAGAGAGACACCCAAAAGAAGCCATGACCTCACCCAATCTCCAAAGTTGATTGAGTTCCAGCATCCCCTTTTCAGGCTGGTCAAGGTTCTGTTAAAAATACCTCTCCAAATTGGCCTAACAAAGGGGTTTTGAGCAGTTAACAAAGACTTTTGCAAAAGTAAACAATACCCAATTCATGCTTGATTTGATTCAGCACTATATATGTGCATGTCCTTTGTACAATATGTCTTTGAGCAAGCAAGTCCCTGAGGATTTTTGATCTGATTGATTAGCTCTGATGCATGAATAGCTTTGTTCCCAATTTCAATTCCCAGTCTGACAACCGAAATCCCACAGCAAAATTAACTCCCCAGACCGAGAAAATGTATCAGGTGAAGAAGCCCGCCATGGAGTCTCACTCGGAGAGGCCTGCTATGTTGCAGGAAATCAGTATTTCAACAGAAACAGGGCTAGTTCTGTCAACAGACCCAAAGCCTCGCTTGAGGTGGACTTCAGAGCTTCATGAGAGATTTGTAGAAGCAGTGACTAAGCTTGGAGGTCCCGATAGTAAGTAGATTGTCCTTCTTTACTCTTTTCTACAGTGTTATTGAATACTAAAAATTGCTAAAAGATTCTGACAATTTACTTCTTGAAGGGTTCATTGATTTGAATTCAATCGGCATGTATGTGTTATAAGAGGAGTTGAATTTATAATATTCTTGTTTTGTTTCTTTTTATTGTTCTTGTTGCAGAAGCTACACCCAAGGCTGTGAGGACACGCATGGGTGTCGAAGGCCTTACTCTTTATCACCTAAAGAGCCATCTTCAGGTATCTGCATTTATGTGTATGGATTCTTGGTATTGAACCTAAGTTTTCCATTTATAGAATCAATTATTACATTTTGCATTAAGACCTTTTGTATGACTGAGAGGTGGTTGTGCTTTATTGGGGTCAGAAATACAGGCTTGGCAAGCAGCCTCACAAGGAAGTTAACGTGGATACTAGCAGGGATGGTGAGACACATTCTCGTTGCTTGCATTTGGGTTTATGTTGTGAACCCTTGCATTTTATAGGGTGGTAAAGCACTGGCAGCATCATTTAGGGGTTTTCCTTCATTGAAANTCACAAGGAAGTTAACGTGGATACTAGCAGGGATGGTGAGACACATTCTCGTTGCTTGCATTTGGGTTTATGTTGTGAACCCTTGCATTTTATAGGGTGGTAAAGCACTGGCAGCATCATTTAGGGGTTTTCCTTCATTGAAAGGAGACAATGATGGATTTTTTATTTTATTTTATGATTGTATTTCAGGATTGTCTCATGGAGGACCTGTTGCAGGTTATGGGTCAACAGCTTGTAGGGTTTCTGAGGTTCAAGTTGCATGCAACTCTGTTCCAAGCATCATTCCAGCAAATATGACAGAGTAAGCACCGCTATCATCTTTTCATCTGCACTTGTTTACACACAACTGGATTTATTTTCTCTATTTTAAGTCATTTTCTTGATGATAGTCTTTCCATCCAATCTGGATAGACATACTATTCAAAGTCTGTTATTTCTTGAACCTTCTCATATATTGGGTTAATGCTTTCAATTCTTTTGTTGGTTGGGCTATGCTCTAGCCGTAGGCTGGTGGGAGTTTACCACAACTAGCCCAGCTTCTATTCTCAGTGCATTCCTGTATGGACCCTACCTGAGAATCCCCAGAGTGACATGTTCCACAAGTTTTGATCCTGCTCCATCCAAAAACTGGGTGGTTTCTGTGAAAAAAAAGGCCATCAATTCCTGTTATGACTCAGGAGATTGCTTTAGTCTATTTCTGTTAGGAGAGTATGTGCTTCTGGTTTAAGGTCTCTAGGCCATTTTATCCTCTCCAAATTATGTTTTCTTCTTAAGACTATTGATGCAATTAGAGAAGAAAGATCTAGCTAACATTATTTTCTTGTATCTCAGCACCTTGCAAATCACAGAGGCCCTGAGGATGCAAATGGAGGTACAGAGAAGGTTGCACGAACAGCTGGAGGTAAGGGCTATATTTTCCTTCTTTGGCTTCCATTCATTGTACATGACTCTACCGTGCTGTAGAGAAGTCTGAACTTAAAATGTCACATTGATTTTGTGTCTTTGTTTTTAGCAGGTTCAAAGACACTTGCAACTTCGTATAGAAGCACAGGGAAAGTACTTGCAGTCAATTCTAGAAAAAGCGAGGGAAACTCTTGCAGGTTATAACGTGGGGTCAATTGGATTGGAAGCTACTCGTGCAGAACTTTCTGAGTTGGCCTCAAAAGTGAAAAGTGAATGTTTTAACTCTACATTTTCTGCTTTGACCTTCTCTACGATGCCTGAAATCCCTGGTCTATTCCCAGAATCTCAGATTGCCCGTCAGCAATCCCAGGCTGCAGACTGTTCTGCATATAGCTGCCTCACTTCAAATGAGAGTTCTGAGAAGAGCCCTACAGAGAATTTGCAGGCCGGTGGTAGAAAACGCCCAAGGTCTGCATATGATAACAAAGTGCAGTTTTGGCAGGATGATATCAGAGAAGATATGAGTCTGCAAGAACTGACAGGAGAAGAAAATCTTTCTTCTCCTTCCTCTAGGACAAAGGATTCTTCAATTGTTTTTCATGAGAGGGCTACTAGTGACATAGTACAGGCAGAAGAAAATGGCAACCGTTTGTCTGACCAAAAAGGAAAAGAGTGTGAAATGAATGGAGTACTTGTTGATCCACCCATAACAAGAACATTGGCCTTTTCTAGTGCTCTATCTCTGCAAGAAAATAGTCAAATGTACGAGGCCACAAAAGTTTATACGAATCAAGATAAAACACGTTCCAAGGGGTATAACAAATTCTCAAAAATGGCCCAGGATTTGGACTTGAATTCAAACGGTGATACCACAGTGTCCTCCAAGGAAAGGGGGCTTGATTTGAATGGTTATGTGTGGAGCAGATGAGCATTGTTTCTCAATGTGTCTCAGTCTTTGGCACATGTGAGGAAGCAATAACTGCTTTAATGAATGAGATTCAGAGCCAATAACCATTGTATTATGGCTTTATACATTTGCTTGGAGATGAGAAGGCTTTGTAGTCTTTTTCCCTTAAGTTTTAAACCTGATTGAGTCCTTTTCTGGCAGACCAGTAGGACAGACACCATTCTGTAGATGTACTATGATGTAAATATTGCAATTATACAACCGTATACTCTGAAAATTCTTTGGCTTCTGTGGTTCTTTGTATTGCTAAATTAGGTCAAGGCTACTTTTAACATGGAAAAGTTCACTTAAATTATAATGCATGCCTAAGAGGTTTGGTTTGCTTCATTTTCGAAACAATATTCGATTCTACCATGACAGACTTTAGGCATCTACTGATTAATATTGTATTTGAAAAGAAACTGTTCTATTTTCTTTTAATCTTGTGCTGGTGAAACTCTGGATTCAAATTCTCGTTAAACAGATATTCTGGTTTGGCTTGGGCATACACACCGGTCTCTCTCCCCGAGAATTTTCCTAAGAGCAAGAGGTCCAGGTGACCTAATGAAAATTATCATTCGATAATGTAAGGCATTGTGAACACTTAACATGGGTGGACTGTTGACTTTAGGCATTCCTGTAATCATAGCTCGTGATTAATCTATGGTTGCAGAGCCACTGTAAAAAGGTTGACTAACAGATGGCCATCAGATAAAAGGAAGTTCTGGATTTTGAGTTGACGAAGCTCAGTGCTCGAAACATAACTTTATGCTTATTATACACCCGCATTCTCCCCCAGTGTTAGGAGGAGTTCGTACCATCCACTTATGACTTTTCTGTCAACACAGTCTTGCCAGTTTTGATGATTTGATGATCATGGTCGAGACAAGCGAAGTTTGCAGGTTCAATAGGAATATTGATTATGGATAGATATTATTGACTTGTAAGCGAAGGGTATCATAGATAGAAGTATCTATGCCGAAAGGAGAAAAACACTTGATATGGTGAAAACAAAACCATTAACAGCTCAGTACTTCCTGTCCCAAGCAATGGTGGAATTCTGCCAAAATGGTTTCACGATGGTTTTCATAGATCTCTTTTTAAAGCTATTTTTCTTCTTTGGCTAAAGTAGCCTTCCAGAATCTGTGTGTTATGTCATGTCAAAGTCACCTTAGGTACTACCCTCATTCGCATTCTGAGAAACATATGAATGATTTCGATTTTATCTTCCCTTGACCAATTCGTCTCGGCCCTTGAAATGCTAAGGCCTTCACGTGACTGTATTACATTATTCCTGTGCTCCAGGATTTCTTTCGTAAGATTCCTCATGTTCATTGCCCCTTTGACTATGATGGATTTCAGCATTGTCTCTCTGGTCTGATGGCACACTTGCTTTATTTTTATAATTTGGATATTAAATTTGGGCCACCCGAAAGCAATGTTGGAAAACTTGGCTCGGCAAACTTGGCTGGATTGTAAAAGTTCAACTCGAACTCCACTAAATTTCTACAGCAAAAATCATTCAAATGAAGGTTTTTCTTTTCCTTTTAGGCAATTTTCCCCTCTGCCTGCAAGTTGGATTCGCTGGCAGTGAATACCCAGTGAGTTACTGGTCGCTGAGACCCACTATTACTTGTGGGTTTGACTCACCACTGGAGAGTTTTACTCGTCTACAAAGAGTCAAACTTGGGATGGAGTGAACCCCGCTTGAGAGCAGGGCCGAGAAGAGATTGACTTGGGAGTTGTTGGTATTTTTAACTATGCTCCATAGAACCCATATTAGTAGTGGATTTGCCCCTTGTGAACAAAGGTTCCAGAATGGTGCGTGAAAATATAACAGCCCAAATGTGCACCAGTTAGTCATAACATACTTTAAGTTGTTTTGAGTTATTTGTTTTTGTTTACCAGTTAGTCATAACATATTTTACAATGTTGTCAGCACTGTAATTGGAATTGGAACCAAAGTTGAACTGGTTGACCTCAAAATCATGAACTGCATTGACACTGGACTTAAAATCAAATTTGATGACCCCAAAATTATGACACTAAATTGAAACCGGACTTACAACCAACCAGTTAACCCTTAAATAATGAACTCCTCTGAACTGGCATTGAACTAGTTGATCCAAAATAACAAATTGGATTGGAACCAGAATCAAATTGGTCGACCCAAAATAACAGACAAGATTGGAACTAGAACCACACTGGTTGATCCCAAATTCATAAACCGGAAAAAAAAATGGTTGACAAAAATATATATAAAATATTCAATGATACACACAAACTATTAGACACCAAATATGCAAAGTTTTCTCGTGTAAAGAGCATGTAGACACCAAATATGCAAAGTTTTCTCGTGTAAAGAGCGTGTAAGGATGAATAAGGATGAATCTAGTAAAATGACACCCATTGCAATACATATCTAAATCAGAGCATGTAGAAACCAAATATGCAAAGTTTTCTCGTGTAAAGAGCATGTAAGGATGAATTTAGTAAAATGATACCCATTGCAATACATATCTAAATCAAAGTATATAACCGGAAGCTCTGAATTGTCTAAAAATCCAAAAATAACCATGCTATAGTCCAAAAATAACCATGCTATAGTCTACATTCAAACCAAAGTATATAATCTTGAGGCTTTGAATTGTCTCAAGAGTAAAAAAATAACCATGTTATAGTTTACATTCAAATAATGAAACATGGGTATGCTCATTTCTAAACCAAAATATATAACTTTATATCTAAACCAAAGTATATAACCTTGAGGCTTTGAATTGTCTCAAGAGTCCAAAAATAGCCATGCTATAGTCTACATTCAAACTAAAGTATATAACCTTGAGGCTCTAAATTGTCTCAAGAGTCCAAAAATAACCTTGCTATAGTCTACATTCAAATAATCATACATGGGTTGCTCATTTCTAAACCAAAATATATAACCTTGAGGCTCCAAATTATCTCAAGAGTCCAAAAATAATTGATGCAAGAGCATCGTTATCAAAGCACTAGTGGAGGACAACTCAGTGCCCTAGTGCGCATTTTGGAGTTATTTTGAATTTAAAGATGGCATATCATATAAATATCTTGAAAAGATTGTAATTAAAGAAGATATTAAATGTTAAGACGTTGAACCATCACGTGAGATCGATGGAGATTGCATTTTCTTTAATGCAGTTAATGGCAGTACAAATCTGAAGCATTCACTCCTATATGTCTATACCAATCATTTATTGTAATAAGGCTTAGTAGTTGAAATATTTTAATTTGATAGGATAGCACTAAGGTAGTCGGAGGGAAAATCTCTATGAGCCTTCTTGTATAAATATATGTGTTGTATGCCCAAATGAGGCTGCTGAGAATTATTTGGAAGTAGTTGTTGAAGATTATTGTAGTTGAAGACTGTTGAAGCTTATCAAGTTGTATGAGCTTGTGTACATATAATTTGAATGAATATAACAGAGAAGCATTGATCCAAATGTTTGGTGTTGTTGTCATTGTGTCTATCTAAACGAATGGTAGGTTTTTTTACCTAATTGTATTATCTGTTATTACTTATTCTTATGTTTATGAGTGTATTACATGATTAAATGTATGAATATGTGAGGATTAGATAAGTTTCAATTGTTTCTCTTCTACGAGCTCATGCAAGGTGTGCACAGTGTCTGCAAGGAGTGCGTTGATAGAGTCTAGTTTGACTCAGAAGCTAGGGAGAGATAACGTAGAGTTTTATATGCAAGGTGTGCATAGTGTCCGCAAGGACTGCGCTGAAAGAGTCTAGTTCGACTCAGAAGCTCGGGAGAGATAACGTGGAGCTTTAGATGCAAAGTGTACATAGTGTCCATAAGGAGTGCGTTAACAGAGTCTGTTTCGAATTAGAAGCTTAGGAGAGATAACTTGAAGCTTTATTTGCAAAGAGTGCAAAGGACCACGCAAGGTGTGCATAGGTAGAAAACACACTCAACGTCATATTGTTCAAGAGGAACAATTGAGTCATGTAAGAATTGTTGTAAGGAATGTAGAGTCGCCCACAAAAGGGTTAAGTGAAAGAAAACCTGTTGCAAGGTGTGCTCAGGGTCGACTTTTGTCTAAGTGTCAAAGAAGTCATCTTGAAAAGGTGCAAGGAGTAAGTGTCGAAGAAACATTCTAAGAAGTTTAGAATTTTCGAGGAGGAACAAGCTCAGAAGAGATAGCGTATGGAAATTTTTCAGTAGGGAAGAGCCCACTGAAAATTTCTCAATCAATGATTGAGATCCATTCGGAGGAATCAAGATCTTTCCAAACCGAGAGATCTGGGCGAGTTGCGTGGATGATAGTCATTGAGTCCTTCGGCACTTTGAGTGTTCGGAGGTTTGAAGGTGTTTAAGGAGCGGGATCGTCGAAGTCCCGAAGAAGCGAAGTAAATCATGGTTATCGATCTGAGAGGGATACACGTCATCAGATCGTGGACTCTAGAGGAAAACACAAAGGGAGAATTAGAGTTGTCGACCCGAAGTCATTCGAAGCTCCAGAGGTAAGAAGTTAATCCTAGATGTCAGTGGTTTGGACATGTGGCGCCAGATCTATCACTTTGATGATAGGACACTTCGGGGGAAAAGGTGTTTAGGACACTCAGAACTCCCGAAGCCGGAGTCTTGAAGCAAATCACAGTCATTGGTTGTTGGAGAAGTGCGGGCCGTAGATTTTTTTACAGGTCATTTCATCGGTTTGAAGTTTGGGGAAAAGGAATCGGTTGCACTCAAAATTGTCGAAGCCCAAAGTCCCGAAGGGGGTGAGCCATAGGTTATATCTCGCGGTCATAAGGAAGAAGGGCCTAGTATAGGAGCTAGCACTCGCCACTCAGTGTTACCAGAAGCGCCAGAGAAAGGGCATGCAGGTGAATCGAACCTGCATGGGTAACAACAAGGGACCTGTGTGAATTAAAGTCTGGGTCTAACAGAGGCTCGAAGAGCCAATTTGGATCAGTAAATTGAATATCCTTGGCCGAGAGGTCGCACAACCTTGAGGAGAGAAGGGGGGCTTCATCAAGTGGTATCAGAGCCTAAGAAAAGGTTCTATCTGATACTATCAAGTGGTATCAGAGCCTAAGAAAAGGTTATGTCTGATACCATCAAGTGGTATCAGCACGCAGATTTTAATTTCTGCAGGAAAGAGGAAGTAGTCTGGTATCATCAAGTGGTATCGGTATCGTAACATGAAATCTATGTAAAGGAAAGTTCAACACCATGTCGCCTAGAAGACGTGCGTAGAAACTTGTAGGAAATCGACTTGTGAAAAGGGAGATGAGAGAACTTTGCACAAGATTAGATGTTATGGAAACAACACAAAGAATAGCACATGATGTTGGAGATGTCAGTGATGCAGAGAGCGAAGAAATGGAAGTTGAAGGAGCTATAGGAGAGGATGCTGTAGAAGAACGCTTGTTGAAAGGTGTTGTCAAATTGGGAGCAATAGAAAAAATAGAAATCTCAATGTACGAAGGCAACTTAGATGTTGAAGAATTGTTGGATTGGATAAGAGCAATGGACAAATACTTTGACTATGAAGAAGTCGATGAAGAGAAGAAAGTGAAGCATGTTGTCACTAGATTGAAGGGACATGCAACACTATGGTGGGATGCACTGCAGGCTGACAAAATAAGCAAAGGCAAGCAAAAGATCAAGAACTGGGAAAGAATGGTAGCCAAGTTGAAGGCTAACTTCATACCCAAAGACAATCAGATAAATCTGTTCAGGAAGTTACAGAACCTGAGACAGAAAGGAAAGATAGCAAAAGAATACACCGAGGAATTTTATAAGCTGAACATTGGTGCTGGAAAGAGAGAAAAATATGATGAAAAGGTTGCCAGATATATTAATGGGATGAGATATGAAATCCAAGATGAAATCAGTATGATGACAGTAAGGACAGTGGAGGGTGCTTATCTGATTGCACTGAAGGCATAAGAGAAGTTGGCCAGGAAACCGAGCCAACGAAGCGGAGGAAGAAGTATAAACAGAGGTAAGGGAATTGTTCGTGACAAGGCACAAAATCCCAAGGTTGAGACTGGAAAACTGCACAGTCACTCAAAAACAGGAGGAAGTTCCCGGGGGAGACAGTATGGTGGAAGGAATTATTTTCCTCAAGGAAGAGGAAGAGGCAGAGGAGGAGAGGTGAAGTGTTATGCCTATGGAAAAACATGACACATGTCTTGGGAATTCCCCAAGAGAAAGAAAGAAAGAGGAGGTGAAGCTCACATTTCAGAAGCACAGAAGCAGAATGTTGAGGCATAAGGCGCACAAGATGGGAGGTCCTTGATGATGAGGAAGATTATCTTGAAGCCAGAACTAGAAGTGGAAAAACCAGTGCAGAGGAATAGTTTGTTCAGGACTGCTTGCAAGACTAAAGACAGGGTATGCAAGGTGATAATTGACAGTGGGAGCACTGATCAATTGGTATCCACAGAAATTGTGGAGAAATTGGAGCTGGAGACAATTGCACATCTGAGTCTGTATAGAGTCTCATGGTTGCAGAAAGGTCACCAGGTAATGGTAACTAAACAATGCATAGTTGAATTTAAGATAGGAGGATATAGATATGAGATTTTGTGTGATGCGATTCTCATGGATGTATGTCATGTCTTATTGGGGAGACCATGGCAGTTTGATAGAAATGTCATTCATGATGGGAGGAAAAATAATTATACCTTGGAGAAGAATGGTAGGACACACATGCTACTACCCATAGAGGATAAGAAAGTGAAGGAAGAAGCCAACATAAGTATACTTCTCATAAGTGGGAAGGAACTCCTAAGTGAAGTCAAGAAGGAACAAGAGATGCAATTTATTGTGGTGAGGAAGCCCAAAGTATTTTTTACAAGTACTTCTATGGATGATCTGCCTGAAGAAATTCAGGAGCTGTTAGAAAATTTTGCTGACATAGTAGTGGATGAGTTACCTCACTCATTGCCACCCATCAGGAGTATCATCCATCACATTGATCTAATACCAGTAGAGAATCTGTCGAACAAAGCAACATACAGATTGACACATCAAGAGAATGAGGAGGTAAAGAGACAAGTCCAGGATTTGATGGAAAAGGGTTTAGTCAAAGAAAGCTTGAGTCCATGTGCAGTACCAACTATGTTGAGTCCGAAGAAGGATGGAGGATGGAGAATGTGTACAGACTCAAGATCCATAAACAAAATCACCATCAGGTACAAATTTCCTTTGCCAAGGATGGATTGCTTGAGCGGAGAAAATTATTTTTCAAAAATAGACCTGAAAAGTGGATATCACTAGATAAGGATGACAGAAGGTGATGAGTGGAAAACAACCTTCAAAACAAACGAAGGGTTGTATGAGTGGCTTGTTGTTCCATTTGGCTTGACAAACGCCCCAAGTATTTTTATGAGGTTGATGAATGAAGTATTAGAATATTTTATTGGTAAGTTTGTGATTGTATATCTGGATGATATATTAGTCTCCAGTAAAACTGAAGAAGAGCATTTGAGGCACTTAACATTAGTGATGAGAAGGTTGCAATGAGAGAAGTTGTTGATAAATCTGAGAAATTCTCTTTTATGAAGACATAACTCATTTACTTGGGTTTTGTAATCTCTGCAAATGAATTGAAGATGGATCCAGAAAAAGTGAGAGCATTTAGAGAATGGTCATCACCAAGAATCATATTTGNGTGGTATTTGTACACCAATACTAGATACAGTGAAGAAGAGACACAAGTCTTTTAAGTGGACATAAGAAGCTGAGAAAAGTTTCAGGATATTAAAGGAGAAGATAACAGAGCAATTGATTCTGGTCTTGCAAGATTTCGATAAGATGTTTCAAGTACGATGTGATGCTAGTGGAGTAGCAATTGGAGCAGTCTCAAGCCAAGATAATAAGTATGTTGCATATTTCAGTGAGAATTTGAATGACACCAAGAGGAAGTACTCCACATATGATAAAGAATTTTGTGTAGTAATTCAAGACTTAAAGAAAAGGAGGCACTACCTTGTTCCAAAAGAATTTGTTTTGTACATCGATAATCAAGCTTTACAATTCATAACCAGACATGAGAAGTTAAATCAACGACATTCTAAGTGGATATGGTTTATGCAAAATATCAATTTTTTCATTAAACATATTTTTGGTAATGCTAACAAAGTTGTTGACGCATTGAGCATGAGATGTCTGATTCTACATGAATTTCGAGTGAAAATCTTAGGGTTCTAACACCTTAAGGAAATGTATTGTGATTATCCAGATTTTAAAGAAGCATATGAAGCATGTGCAAAACCTGTACTTAGAGACAAAATTTAGTGGATGGAGTATTTGATTCAAGATGGATTGTTGTTTAAAAGTAGCTAGTTGTGCATACCAAAGTGCTCGATGAGAGATAATCCGTTGAAGGAAAAAACACAGTGGAGGTCTAGCAGAACATTTTGGCCATGAAAAGACATTTGCACAATTGAACAGCTCATACTATTGGCCAGGTATGAGTGAAGAGGTGAAGAAATTTGTAAACAAATGTAAGATTTTCTAGTATGCAAAAGGAAAGCGACAAAACACTGGGTTATATCAACCATTGCCTATTCCATATAGGCCTTGGGATGCAATAAGCATGGATTTCGTGTTAGGATTGCCGAACACAAAGGGGAAGCTATTCCATATTTGTTGTAGTTGATAGATTCTCAAATATGGCACACTTTATCCCATGCCAGAAAACTAGTGATGCAATACAGATTGTAAATTTGTTTTTCAAGGAAGTTGTGAGACTTCATGGGTTTCCCAAGATTATTGTTTCAGATAGGGGCACTAAATTTGTTGGTCATTTTTGGAGGGCATTGTGGAAGAAACTGGGGACAGAACTATCCTTTAGTTCAGCGTATCACCCTCAAACAGATAGAAAGACTGAGGTGGTAAATCAAAGTTTAGGAAATTTTCTAAGGAGTCTGGTCACTGAACATCATAGCCAGTGGGATTAGATTCTGTCACAAGAAAAGTTTGCATACAATGACTCACCAAAAAAGAGCACAGGAAAGATTCCATTCCCTATAGTATATGGAATGAATCCAAGAGGAGTATCAGAGTTAAGAGATTTGGACCAGGATGAATTCAGAAGCGTTGGAGAAGAAGACTTTGTTGCAGAAATGCAAAAGCTTCATAATCAAATCAAAGAGAAGTTGCAGAACAACATCAGAGAATATAAACACATAGTTGATCAACATAGGAGAGAACTTCAATTTGAAGTGGGTGATCAAGTTCTGGCACATCTCAGGAAGGAAAGATTCCCAAGGGGAACGTATAACAAATTGAAATTGAAGAAGATAGGACCGTGCAAGATCCTAAGAAAATTTGATGCCAATGCTTATGAGATAAAGCTACCAGAGGGTGTGGGTATATCGTCCATATTCAAAATTTCATACATGTATCCTTACAAGGAAGATGACACAAAAAGGATCAGAAGATCGAAAAGAGATCCAATGGGAGAAGAAGATGCCTGTAGCAGAAAATCCATAGATGGAGAAGATCATAGATCAGAGGATTGGTAAGAAGAACAGGAGGAAGAATTATTTTGAGTATTTGGTAAAGTGGAAAGGACACCCAATATAAGATTCCAGTTGGGTAAATGAAGTAGATATTCAGAAGCATGGAAAGTCAGTGCAGGAGCTCATGGAGAGGATTCCATGAATTTTTGTCTAGAGGAGTATGATGTAGGAGCATCGTCATCAAAGCGCCAGTGGAGGAAAACTCAATGACCTAGTGCACATTTGGAGTGATTTTAATTTAAAGATGGCATATCATATAAATATCTTGAAAATATTGTAATTAAAGAAGATCTTAAATGTTAAGAGGCTGAACCATAGCATGAGATCGATGGAGATTGTATTTTCTTTAATTTAGTTAATGGCAGTACAGATCTGGAGCATTCACTCTTATCTGTCTGTACTGATCATTTATTGTAATATGGCTTAATAGTTGAAATATTTTAATTTGATAGGGTAGCACTAAGGTAGTCGAAGGGAAAATCTCTATGAGCCTTCTTGTATAAATATATGTGTTGTATGCCCAAATGAGGTTGTTGAGAGTTATTTGGAAGTAGTTGCTAAAGATTATTGTAGTTGAATAATGTTGAAGTTTATCGAGTTGTACGAGCCCATGTACATATCATTTGAATAAATATAACAGAGAAACATTGATCCAAATGTTTAGTGTTGTTGTTACTGTGTCTATTTGAATGAATGGTAAGCTTTCTGTCTAATTGTATTCTATGTTATTACTTGTTTTTATGTTTATGAGTGTATTACATGATTGAATGTATCAATATGTGAGGATTATATAAGTTTCAATTGTTTCTCTTCTACGATGTCATGCAAGGTGTGCATAGTGTCCGCAAGGAGTGCATTGATAGAGTCTAGTTCAACTCAGAAGCTCGGGAGAGATAACGTGGAGCTTTATATGCAATATGTGCATAGTGTCCACAAGGAGTGCATTGAAAGAGTCTAGTTCGACTCAGAAGCTTGAGAGAGATAACGTGGAGCTTTATATGCGAGGTGTGCATAGTGTCCATAAGGAGTGCATTGACAAAGTCTGTTTCGACTTAGAAGCTCGGGAGAGATAACTTGAAGCTTTATTTGCAAAGAGTGCAAAGGACCACGCAAGGTGTGCGTAGGTAGAAAACACACTCAACGTCATATTCTTCAAGAGGAACAATTGAGTCGTGTAAGAACTGTTGCAAGGAGTGCAAAGTCGCCCACAAAAGGGTTAAGTGAAAGAAAACCTATTGCAAGGTGTGCTCAGGGTCGAATTTTGGCTAAGTCAAAGAAGTCATCTTGAAAAGGCTCAGGGAGTAAGTGTCGAAGAAACATTCTAATAAGTTCAGAAGTTTTGATTAGGAACAAGCTCAGAAGAGATATCGGATGGAAATTCTTCAGTAGGGAGGAGCCCACTGAAAATTTCCCAATCAACGAGAGAGATCCATTCGGAGGAATTGGGATCTTTCCAAACCGAGAGATTTGGGGAAGTTGCACGGAGGATAGTCTTTGAGTCCTTTGACACTTCGAGTGTTTGGAGGTTTGAAGGTGTTCAAGGAGCGGGATCGTCGAAATCTCGAAGAGGCGAAGTAAATCGTGGTCGTCGATATGAGAGGGACACACATCATCAGATCGTGGAATCCGGAAGCATGCACTCTAGAGGAAAACACAAAGGGAGAAGTAGAGTCATCGACCAGAAGTCATCCGAAGCTACATAGGTAAGAAGTTAATTCTAGCTGTCAGTGGTTTGTACATGTGGCATCATATCTATCACTTCGGTGATAGGACACTTCGGAGAAAAAGGTGTTTAAGATACTTGAAACTCTTGAAGTTGGAGTCTCGAAGCGAATCATAGTTGTTGGTTGTTGGAGAAGTGTGGGTTGTAGATTCCTGTTCAAGTCATTTCATCAGTCCGAAGTGCGGGGAAAAGGAGTCGGCTGCACTCAAAATTGTCGAAGACCGAAGATGCAAAGGGGGCGAGCTGGAGTTTATAGCGAGCGCTCACCACTCAGTGTTACCAGAAGCACCAAAGAAAGGGTGTGCAGGTGAATCGAACCTATGTGGGTAACAACAAGGGACCTATGTGAATTAAAGTCTGGGTCTAGAAAAGGCCCGAAGACCCAATTCGGCTCAGTAAATTGAATATCCTTGACCAGGAGTTCGCGCAACATCTAGGAGAGAAGGGGGGTTGCATAAATAATCATATTATAGCCTACATTCAAATAATCATCTAGATCTAAATCCTCCACATGTACATGGAAATGTTCAAGATTCGCTACCAATGTTTGTATCATGTGGAAGTGGAAACCATTGCACATTGTAAGTCTATCAAGACAAGTTCATTCAAGATGGGGAGGGATCATTAAATAGATCAAAATTAGGTTTTAGGGTGGAGGTAGATTTTTTTTTTTGAGGAGGGGGTCCATCAAGATAAGTCTATCCAAGATGGGGAGTGCGGGGGATCATTAAATAGATAAAAAAATACATTTTAGGGTAGTGGTAGATTTAAAAATAAAAATAAAAAATTGAGGGTGGTGCTATACCAATATAGAACTGATCAAACTTATTGGTTTTCCTTTTTTTTTATTAGAATTGACTGATTTTAACAAGGTTTGGCTAATTTTGATTAGGGAAAACAAGTGAAAACTAGTTTACATGACCTGTTCTAACAAAAAGTTCCCAAAACTAGTCCAAACCGGCCAATGACAATGAGCTTCAGTCGATTCTAATAACTTTGGTTCAATGATTTCCTTTAATTTTATATTTGTTTAATTGTTGGTATTCCTACCATCAGATCAGAGGATAGATCTTACACTATGCTAAAAACATCTCAACATGTTCTTCCATTAGAGAAAACAACTATTCAGATGGCATGTTGAATTCTTCAACGTTTGGGACAACACAAGGTTCAACCCCAAATAGAGGATATCAATGTCATAGAGATCTAATAAAAATTCATGTGAAAGTCGCGTACTTGAAACTATTCTCACACTATTCAAGATGCATGAGACCATTGTGATGAAGAGATGAGGATTTGATTCATTATGTTACAATGAATTTATTACACACAATAAGAATAATTGAAATGCATTATGAACAATGAACACAAGCATGAAAAGTTATGACATTGCATCAAGTATGCACACCAAAATATGTGTTGATAAACCAATGAAGGTCATACACATTATTCACAACATGGACAATATATACATGCACCCTCAAAGGGCATACATCAAGACTTTGTTCATTGAATTAACCTAAATGGGTAGACTTACCTATCAAACTATAAACCACACCAACTACATTACAAAGAAAATATTATCGCTAAGTTTTCAGCTCTAGGTGTCACCCAAGCCCATAATAGCAATATTTGAATATGGATGTGAATTTAAATACGATTTGGTTAAAAAATTACATAACAAAAAAATCAAGTACAATTCCCATATATAATAATAATAATAATAATAATAATAATAATAATAATCATCTATTTTTAAGGTCACGACCAAGCCAGACACCAAATTGGTGTATGAGACCTCCTTCGCCCAATGATTTCACTGGTAAAGTCTACGGAGGTATACATACCTTACCCCCATATATATATGGGGATGTGTTTTAAATTTTAGAATAATTTCAGCATTGTGATTGTGCAACAAATAAAAAATAATAATTCATTCCTTAAAACTTTGGTTATTTAGTTTATATTTATAAATATTTTTGGAGTTTTTTTAAATCTTTTTATGGTTTTTAGGCTAATTTTTATGGGTTTTGGTGTATACAAGTATTAAAGACAGTGTGTTATCAAAGACAATAAAAAATATGTTGATCTTATCATTTTCTGTATTGTACAAAAAATTCATTGAATTTCATGTTGTTGAATTTTCGTACAACAAAAGCCAATACCACTAAATCTTGCTATTGTGCCTCTATGAACTTAACGAACTCTTGAATTCCCTCACCCAAACATAGAATCTAGACTAAAAACGAGCCATGTTTGAGGTAAATAGATCCCCACACATGATTAGTGTCACCTTCGCACCTTCGCCACCCTTGGAAATAAATTCCCCACTCTTAGATTGAATCATTGTCATCCTTTTGCCACCTTCGAAAATCATTGCAAGGGACTACGACCGAATGAAGCACATCCATAATATTCCCACATTACAAAGGAGGGAGTGAATGTGGTTGGGGAAAATATTGATCCCAACAGAGGAGATTAAGAGATTCTTGTGGGAGTGCATGGAATAAATGCACTCACAAGAATGGGACGACAACATGATGACCCCCCTTGTAAATGAATTGTTGGACAGTGGTGAATGGAAGGTGGGGTTATTGAAAGGGAGGGGATCCCCTATTTTTCTAAATTATTTATTCAACATACAAACTTCTTTAGAACCTAAGCCTCTCATAGGGGGTAAGAACCAATGGTCTCCCCTTTTCAAAACGTTTGTGCGAATTTGGCATCTCGTGGAATTGTTTCGGTGGGTTGAGATACATTGATGGAGAGCACTCCTTCTTGATGTTTAATGTCTAGGTTTTCCTACTTGTTATCCTCCTCATTGTTTGATATTATGACATGAAATAATTCAATTTCACAGAAGGATTGAATTTGTGTCTGAATTTTGCCAAGGATGGCTCAAAGATGAATATTCTTCGGTAAAGAGTTATGTCTTGCATGATTACTTATCAATTTAGAATCTTCGACTAATTTGAGGTAAAAAATTCCTTGAGCCTTTGCTAGATACATACTCTAGAGTAAGGCATATGATTCATCTTGGTTATTTGAAGAAATGTTAATTCTCTAAGAAAAGGTGAATTCCAAATGTCCTCCTGGGATATAAAACACCCCTCCCACACCTACCACCCCGGGGTTTCCCTTTGAAGCACCATCAAAACTGAGGATGTCATTGTTTCAAGAGATTTTCCATTGGAGGAACTCAACATAGGAAAGTTGAATTTTCCATCTAGAATGGAGAGGGGAAAAGGACTCCTCGAAAGAGAAGAGAGAATTGGTTTAGCCAGACATTTTCATTGTTTTATAGACATTGCAAGGTATCTGGAGATATCTTATGATGATTGATGTGCTTTGAAAGAAAGTTGATTTCATTGTTTTCCATTGAGGAAGAAATGACTTTCTCTCCTGCAAAGACTTCCCTGTTTCAGGCAAGCCATATTTTAGAGCAGATATATTTGGGCAGGGCCAACCACATTCTTAAAAAAAAAGGCTTTTGATGGAAAGTTCCCTTGTACAGGGAGTGTCACTTGTTGAAGAGCTTCCCTATAGAGGAGGGCCACTTGAATCTTGTGTATAAATACTAAAGAGATAACTGCCACAGAGAATGGCAGATAAGATATTCTAGAAAAATATGCACAATTTGTCCAGAATATTCTTTATAAAGAGTGCACCTAAAGGGTTCATGAAACCCTGTTTTGATAAGATTGTCTCAAGTTAGAACCTTTCCATGTGAAAGAGTCCAAAAATATATATTTTTGGGATGCCATCTTGATTCCAAATACAATTCCAACTAGATGAAGAGGGGTGGAGTGGAGATTGATCAAGAAAGGATTCAAATCCCTTTTTAACCAAGTATTCCCATGAACCCCGACCTCTAAAATATTTAGAAGTCATGAGAATTGGGGTGCATCCTTTGAGCCAATAAATGAGAATATGAGAGAGATCCCAAACAGGGGGGGGGTGGGTAGCACTGGGATCCCAACCCATCCATCTCCCATAATTCCTTTTCCAAGAATATATATCAAACAAAGTCAATTTTCCTTGATTTTGAAGCCAAGATGGGAGGGGAAGGAGGTTGGGGTCATGTAGAGGGGGAGGGATCCCCATGATGTTGTTATATTGAAGACATATGTTATGATCATTTCTAGGAATCCAAGTAAGATGCTTTTGAATAAGGGAAAGGGAGGATTTTAATAATATCCATATTCAAGAGCCCCCTTACACCAATGTCTCAGAGTCTAAGCAATGAAACCTCTCTCCTAAAAGGTTTTTACGAATAATCACTTTATTCCACCATTCATTCTTCCCTATAACCAGCCTCCAAAGAATCTTGGAACCTATGTTAGATATAGATGGATGAGTTCTTCCTAGTCTACCAAAAAATTTTGGAGCTTTGACAATGTTCCAATTGACTAGATGAAACCGCTTAGAATCATAATGTCCCCCTTACTAGAGGAAACATTTAAGTTTCTGAGTAATTGCAGATTTGACCCTAACTGAAGCGAGCAACGAGGAGAATTTGAAAATCAGGAGGGTTGAGAGAACCAATTTAATGAGAACTACTCTTCCTGTTGGGTTCAACCAGAAAGTACCCCATTGATGAAACTTGGCTTTAATATTGTCTAATATTTGATTCCAGGAAGCAGACGTAAGAGACTTGAGGCATATAGGAATTCCCAAGTATTTCAAATTTTTCCATTTCTAGGCAAAAGGAAAATTGAGCACATTGGAAATGAACATTAGAGTTCTAGTATTGGTATTCCAAGCATAAATTTGACTTTCCCTGCATTGATGAGACCCCCTGAAGCTGATGTATATTCATCCATTACCTTTTTAAATCAACTCGTTATTATTGTAGAGGCGCCTCCTAGGAGGATAATATCATCAGTGGACTAAGAGTTATTTATTCTCTTAACTCCTTGAACTGTTTTGATGTCGAGAACGGTTTTTTTCCTTCATTCTTTGTCAATTCTTCTGCTAAGGTCTTCAACCATAAGAATATAGAGGATGGGGGAGAGAGGGAATACATGACTCATGCCATGAGTGATTTTGAAGAAGGAGGTTGGTCTGTCGTTTAACAAAGGGGCCATCGAGAGGAAATGAATGCATGCACCTACCTAGGATAGAAAGAATTCATTGAATCAAAATCTAGAGAGCACAATCAGAAGGAAACTATATCTAACATAGTCAAATGCATTAGACATATCAATTTTGATGGCCATACCTTTCTCCCCTCTGATTTGAATTGAATGAATGGCTTCTTGAACCAACATAATATTGTCCACCAATTTTATTTTTTCCACAAAACCACCTTGGTTAGAAGAGATGAGTGAGGGGAGGAAAGGTTTGAGTCTATTGGCTATGATTTTGGTGATGATTTTATAGGATAAGTCATAGAGAGAAATGGGGTAGAATCTAGAGAAGGAGGTGGGTTTGATCTATGTAGGGATGAGGGCTAGGAAGATGGAGTTGGTGTTTCATCCAATTTTAGCTGAACTTTGCACAAATTGGACCATTCTTAAAAGATATTTTTTAATGATGGACCAACATTTTTGATAAAAATAGGCTAAGAAACCATCTGGACCAGGCTCTTTGTCAGGGTTCATTTGATTAATCACCCCCCATACTTCTTCTTCTTAAATGGATTTACATTGTCCTTAGGGCAGATTAAAGTAGCGATGTCATTTAACATGCTCTCGAATGAGTCAAGGTCAACATTATTGTCTTCCTTATATAGATTTTCAAAATGTCTAAAGGTAACTTCCTTAATCTAATTAAAATCATAAACATCTTCCCCATTTTCATTTGTGATTTCAGAAACTTTATTTCTCCATATCATTGATTTAGCTTTCTAATGAAAAAATTTAGTGTTTTTGTCTCCAACTTGCATCCATAAACTTCTAGATTTAAGCCTCCATTGTTCTTCTTCAGATTTGAGAACTTTTTGAAGGTATTGAAAGGTATTTTTTTTCTCTTCCAACAATTATGAGGTCACTTGTACAATTTCCATTTTCCCTTGTACCTCTTCCATTTTCTACATTATGTATGAATTTTTGGTCTCCAATTTATTGGGCCTTGATTAAGCCCAAAGCTTAAGGGATTATTTGGTCAGCTTGATATTTTTTTCCCAGATTTCTATGGGATACCTGGAGATCCACTGTTTCCAAGTGGAGGAGATAACATCCAAGGAGGAGGGTTCAATAAGCCAAAGAGGGTTGAAGCATAAATGAATGGGCCCATAATTTTTTGGATCAGAAAGCAAAAGGTAAATAAGGCAGTGATCGGAATTGGCCTAGGGGAGGATGGATGAAGAAGGGATGAGGGAGTCTTCCAACATGGATCTTCTTAACAAAAATCGATCAAGTCTAGATGCAATATGGCCTGGTCCAAATATTTTATTAGACCAGGTGTATTTACCTTTGGAGGGTTTAATGTCTATCAAGTCCATCATATTTGACATGAAGTCTTCCATGAGCTCTTTGTCGGGGTCATGGAACAGGTTACCCCATGATTTTTATTTTCTATTTAGGGTGATATTGAAGTCTCATGCTGCTATAAGTTTTAGATTTATTTTTCTGTCTGGGAGGTTGATTAGGAAATTCTAGCGCATATGCTTCTCTTATGGAGTGTAGGGCATATAAACATTGAGAATGGAAAAAAAACATACATGAAGGGAGATGATAAAAGTGTGTCAGGAGCCAATGAGGAGAATCTTGCCAACTTTCCAATCTGAGGAATTGGGGATCCCAGATTGTGCAAAGTTCACTCAAAGCTCCATGAGAGTTGAACAACTAACATTTACTATTTTTCCAGATGTGGTCTAAATATCGAAGGACATCAATGTACTTTTCAATTTCTTGGAGAAGAAGAAGATGAGGTTTTTATGATTAGACTAAACTTCTAATTAAGTCCATTTTATTTCTATTTCCCAAACCTCTACAGTTCCAAGAAATGGCTTTGATCATTTGGAAGTGGATTTGGGAATTCCTCCTTTGGAGGAATTAGGGCCACCTTGATTTCTGAGCATCCTTGTCTCCTTCTTTACCACTTCTTCTAGTTTTTTTTGTTTCCCAAGGTCTTTCCCGAGGTTGGTTTTCGCTTCTCTTATTTGAGAATTCGTCTTCCGACTGACTTTCTTTGGTTGAGGATTGGGGGTTGACTATCTAGACTCATCCTCTGAGGAGTCCAAAAAAAATCCTCCCTCCATGGAAGAGAAGGGGAGTGGGTTAGGCTCAACATTCATAGGGGGGAGGGGGTACAACAGGGGTGGAATCCTCCGGAAATGGGGTCACATGTTCTACCACATAGAGTTTTGGATCCAATGAATGCTCCTCTTCTTCTTCTATATTTGAGAATGGGTCATATTTTTTCTTTGAGGCTAGTGGATTTGAGCTCTGGGGTTGATTGGATGTGGAGGGTTTTGGCCTAGAGGGATTTTCCTGAGAAGGATGAGTTTTTCGCTGGTTCAACTAAGTTCCTTACTTCATATATTTTCTTTTCCTCCCGGGTTGCTACCATTTCTCATTGTGTTCTGTTGGGTTGGATTCTGGAACATTCTTTGGGAGATTCTTGTCAAAATGTCCATATTCGTGTCAAGCCTTGCATTTGAATGAAAACTGCTCATAATCCACCTTCTGAAGGTATGTCCAGTTATCCAAAGTTTTATTTATTGCCTCCAAGAGGCCCTTTTCTAGGTCAACTTCCACACAGATCCTAGTGCAGGCCTGGAGGTCATCTTTTGGTCCCACTCAATCTATGAATTTTCCTAAAGTGTTTCCAATGTTCCTAATGGATTCATTGTTCCAACAATGGAGAGGGAGGTATGAAAATATCACCCAAATAGGAACTATTGAGGGAATGTCATTCTTTGGAAACAAATTGGGGGTCTAATGATTTAAATACAGTCCTCTTGACCCCATGAAGTAAGGACCACTTATGAAGATCAAATCCTTATCTTCTTTTTCTTCAAACAACAAAGTAAAGAAACCCTTATCGCAAAAAGAGTGAGTAAGACGAACTTTGATGAGAGGTCTCCATTTTTCTTCAATCCAAAGGGCCATGGATTTAGGATATGACCATATGCCAATAAAATTATTGGTCAGTCTATTCCCTATGAATATAAGGGTGATGTTCTTAGAAATCCTATGCATGGACACTAAGGGGATGTCATCAATTTTCTTGACAAATCAAGATGATTGTTGTTGCTTTGAATATTTTGGGAGTGAGGTTACGAGGGAAAAAAGGAAGAGATATCCTCTAGGGGAGGGGAGACGATAGCGTCCCCATTAGAGGTCAAAGAAATGCGAGAGAACCAGAAGGAGGTGAGAAGGGGTTAGTGTTTAGCAGAGCAGAGCATATTTTTTGAAAATAAAAAAATAAAAATAAAAAATCAATGTTTATTTGATTTCCAATCGAAATATCAATACAAAATAGACCATTGTTGTCTCCCTATTGTAGTCTTATTGACTAGCTATAATATTGAGAGCTCATATTTTACAAGAGGATGGGTGGTGATTCCACCAAGAAAGAGGAATGTTTTAGGTAAATATATCTCAGTGTTGGTCATGCTTGTTATTTTCCTTGTTATTGGAAGTTTGATTAAACATTCTCCAATATACACATGGTTGATGAAGCTTTGAACAAACATCATGTGTCAATGAATCGTTGTACAACCTTCCCATATTCCCAGTTGATACAAAAGAGCTCTAATAGATCGTTCAACTAACCCAACAACAATTCAATAATGAGCACTTCATCCTCAACTTGCAATGCATTGACAATATATGAATTCTCACTCTTGCCTCCATGTCCTCCATACCTGGCCCTAATATTTCCTCCACTCTATAATTTTTGTGCTTACATAATGCCTCTTATTGCATCCAATTAAACCTCTCACTCATGTTATCCTTCCCATTGAATGGGAAAGACAATGATCTCTCCAAACAATGATTGACACATATTGTACATCAACTAAAAGTACATACCTGGTCAAGAATTTCTCTAGGGTAGCATTTTGTATAATTCATGTCACAGTTCCACCCATGCCCATCATGATTGTGTACCAACTCAAGGTACACACTCGAGCACAAATTTCACTAGGGGAAGCATTTTCCACCTCTTGGAAATTCCATGATTACTGTGTACCACTTCTCTGAAATAATAATTTGGGTGGAACTGTAAAGTAGATTATATAGATTTCTTTTCCATTATGGTTCCAGGCAGTGAGTATAAATAATTTCATGGCTCCACCAATTCCATGCAGGGCCTACACACCAATCATGACATTCTTGAGGGGTGGATAATGCTTTCCATCCGCAAGGTCATAACCTCAAACATACCTAGTACTCACCTCCTTAAGAAATTTGTGTGAGCATAGTTTGTGGTTCACTAGAAGATCTCTTTGACATAATATAAAAAATATGATGGAATGATATACACTTTGTATGAATCTCGTAAAGAGCATCACATTACATTGTCTAATCCCCCACCATATCTCACTCAAACACCATGGCCTTTGATATCCAACCACAACATGTAATTTCTAAGTCCAATCACCCGATTAATCGGGGAATAGTCACTATCAAACATCACATTATGCATTGCATCATCCTCTAGTGTCAACTTAATAATTGATGTAGGTGACACTCATGTTTTTAGCATTGGATCCTAGTCAATAATCAACCTTCCCTTTGATCTGGGTTATGTTGAGAACAAAACGAAAATTATTAGCATTACCATGAAAAAGTTACACAAAGATACAATGAAAGACAAATTCTATCACTAAAATAATGGTGAAAATCATTGTACAGATGTAATGACTAGAATGGTGCTAGATACATCTAAGAAGAGATGCACTTGTTTCACTCATTCACAAAAAGGCTATAGCAAGAAGATAAAACTACATTTGATCATTAAGTCAAAGTTATAAGAGACAAAAACCTTGAGATGCAAGAACCCTAACCCTAACATGACATTAGTGTTGAGTGTGCATATCGAGTTGGATAATGTTGAGTTTTACAAAAAAGAGGCTTTGTCAAGGCCATGATTTTTTCTTGTTACTTCATTTTTTATTTTCTTTATCTCATTGGAAGAGAATCCATAGAAAAGTCATGATGTTTTTCATGAGATGTCAGGATCATGCAAAATGCATGGGAAGGCCTTGAAAATGCATCGAAATTTTAATACCCGAAAACTATTAGTATCAAAATCATTTTTGAGATAATCCCAGACAACCCACTAGGTCACCATCACCACAACACCCCACACTGTCATATGTAAGTCCCTTCATCACAAGCATGGTTTATATCACCACCCATAAGCATATAATCACGACCAAGCCCCTCACCATTCACATATTATATGAACTAAAACAATCCCTTAGAGCTTGGTATGCATGGATATATGAATAGTTCAAAGATACTAGTTTCAAGTGGAGTGATTCATGTCATAATATTTATGTGAAGACCACACAAAGTGGGGTTTTACTACTAATAATTTTGTATGTTGGTGACTTGATTTTCATAGGTAGCAATGTATATAAAGTAAAGTTGATTAAAGATACCATACCACACACATTTGATATGGAAAACCATGGTGTGTTGCTTTACTATATTGATATGGAACTTTGGCAAAAATAAAAAGGATTTTTTTTTGTCTCAAAAAAAATATATTAGAGATCTTATAAAGAAATTTAGAATGGAAGATTGCAAGGAATGTGGCACCCCAATGGACCTAGGCACCTAGACACAATGTTGACTAAGGATGAAACTAGGAAAGGTTTTAGTGCAACCCTTTATAGATAGTTTGTGGAAAGTCTTACTTATTGGATCATTATAAAACCTAGTATTTGTTTTGCAATTGGTGCAATATCTAAGTACATGAAAGAAACGAAAGAAGGTGAATAAAAATAAACACAAATAATTCTAAGATATGTGAAAGGAACATTGAGTTCAAGTTTGGAATTTTTCTAATAGTGAGAAGTTGTAGTTAATTGGATTCACAATTTTTTCTTGGGTTAGATGCATGAATGAAAAGTAGTTTTTCATTTCATGTCAATTCAACAGTTGTTAGTTGGAGCAGTGAGAAGCAACATACAATTTCCTTTATATCCAATAGAGTTTGTGTATAGAGGTGCATTTAATACAATATGTGAATGAGTTTGGCTAAGGACATTATTAGAAAATATTAGTTTAACGAGATGCACCTATTATTGTATAATGTGATAGTCGAGGTGATATCTAGTTGGGAATATTTTAGTTCTACATCAACACAATAATCATATTGAAGTTCATGTTCACTATTTGAGAAATACACAATAAGCACATATACAACTAAGATATTGTAAGACATATAAATAGTTGGTTGATATGTTTACAAAGCTTTTAAAAACAGATCTAAGTTTGATAATTTTATCACAATGCTTGGTGTGAAAGAGAAGAAAGTGCTGGAATATTGATGAAGATCCATGTGCATAGAATAAAGTGAGTTACATGTAAATGTGCAATTAGGGACATATGCACATTATTGTGTAGAGTTGGTACAAGCCAATAAGGTACAAAGCTACCAAGCACATGCAAAATTTAGTGACAATGAGGCATAAACGGTGATAACATTGTAAATCAAACATATTATGTTAACATGGGGAAAACCATTGGAAAGGTTATGGCATTAAACTCAAGGTTTCTTATTCAAGTCAAAGTTGATCACTATATTTAAAGGATGTGGCATAATTGTCTTCAAGTGTAGAACAAAAAGATTGACAAATAGTTATAAAGGTTGATCAATCATCTGGTCAAAGATGATAACCAAAGTACCTACCTATATATTATATATCACCCCCCATTTTTTAGGATGATGAATACCTTATATAACATGCGTAAATGTTGAAGTTCATAGAATTGACTTCTATTTTGTATGAGAGATAAATCTGAGTGAGAGGGTGAACTTTTTGAGACTTAAGTTATCAATGAATTGTGAGACAAAGAGATACTAGCATTGTTGAGTGAGGACCCTTTGCATCATACCAATTTGAGAATGAAGTCAACGAATATTGACATGTAACTCTACTATAAATTGCAATTTTTATGTAAGAAGTTAAATTTTCTACATAATTATTGTGTTGAGTTGCATGTATGGTTTCGTTTCTATTTAATATTTCATAAATTTGAATTTAGTGTGTCTATTGTTAGTATTGAAACCTATAACCATACATATTGTAAGGTGAATTATTGACAAATTTGGGTATTGTTCATAAATAAATGGTGTCTATGGTTGTAACTAGTGTTCTATATAATAAGAGTGTGGTGTATCATATTGGTTATCAAGGTTATACATAGCTTATAAATTTAATTCATATCAAATTTGATATGTTTGGGTGTATTGACAAATTTGGGCATTATTCATCAATAATTGGTGTGTGTGGAGGTAATTAGTGTCCTTTATAATAATAGTGTGTTGTATCATATTGGTTATCAAGGTCATACAAGGCTTGTAAATTTCATAGGTATCAAAGTTGACATGTTTGGGGGTGTTTATCAAAGAACACCATACAACATAATCAGTTTCCCATGAAAAATTGATTGGAAAGTGAAGAGATTCTAGTTGCATTGATCCTTTCCAAGAATCTTGGTCTAAGAACATTTATCATGGATGGGAAGTTCATAGGTTGACACTTGGCATGAACACATTTCCTTCTTAACCCCCCAACACAATGTCTTGCCTATCATTGCATCATAAACTTTGACCTTTTTCTTTTAGGAAAGCCATTCTCTCACATACTTTATCTCAATATAACCTTATGTTATTGTATCATAGTGATATCAGACACCCATCTTAACAAATATTAAAGTGACCTGATACTTAATTGTTCTCTAATTGGACCTTGACCTTGGGTTCCTATTAGGAACCTTTACAACATAACGACAAAACATCACAAGTGTTTTCTATACATGTCCACATGGATTGACACCTAAGAAAAATGTTCGCATGTGCACAAATATAATACATTTATTATTATTTACAACACATGGGTCAAAATTTAATACATTATCCCCCCCCTTATAATAATACCAACCTTGGTACGACCTCTAAATGAGAAAATAATGCCCCTTCATGGCATCCTAAAATTCCCAAGTTGCCTCAACTAGTATGTAATGTTTCCATTGGAAATTTGATTGATTTCTTAGTTGGTCATTTTTTCAATCACCCAAGCAACATGTCCCTTGATATATTTTCCACATCAATATGAAGGTGCAGTTATTAGAAATAATTCTATAATACCATAAATATTCGATGGATGCAAAATGAACTATACAATAGTAATATGTTTCCCATATAAGATTGTTGCACTTATGTTTGGCTAGAATGTATAGTTTTCCAAGGTATAATAGTAATTTATTACACATGAAAATTTGGTCACAATGCTCCTTGGAGAAGATCTGCATAAATACATGTAAACAATGTATATGCTCTATAATTATTTAGTAACTCATGTGGTTGATATATATAGGTTTCTGGGATAGTCACTCATGCATGAATTAGTGGTGGGATCATGTGGTCAATGACATAATTAGAAGCATTTTTTGTATGTTTGATAGCTAGATGGAATTGTTGTAGATACACCACTCACTTCAATTGGTATGTTTGGAACTTTCTCTATCTATACACGTAATACAAAGGCTTGTGGTTAGAAAGTATACTAGTCTCATTTCCAAGGATGTAATTGGTGTGGTGAATTCCCCCTGCAGACAGGTGAAATCCCCCTTAGATCGGGTTTCCTTCTATCCAAGACAAAAGGAAAACAAATGGACACTAACTTCCCCTTAAGACTAATTTATATGTTCATTAATGAAATCAAAAGAGAGAGAGAAAGAGGAAAAGGTAAATGGTTTTCCTCTTTCCTGTAGGTTGTCCTCATTGCTCCAACTGTTGAACTTGATATCCAAGCTTCGAGTATGGAAGTAGCCCTCTTGCAAGAGACAAGACAATCCTCTTATGCTACTATATATCATTAGACAAAAGTAGATTTATCTATGCTGGACTTAAACAAGACAAAGATAAGCATTCATGAAATGAACAATGCAGACATTAAGAGAAATAGGCCAAGTTATATATTAATAATGGAAAACATGGAAAAAATTACAACCTTGTAATGTTGTGCTATCATTCCTCCAAGCTCTCGTTTTTCCAACCTCTTTGTGCCACATAACGATAGTTATGATGCTATGAAATATTCTCTTCCCCCCTTTTTACCTTGGAATGCACTCATTATATAGAAGTTGGAGGCTTAACCACCATGGAGAAGATCACTTACTAGATCCACTAAATTGGGATCTCCAATATTTTTAGGGAGAAAATGTCTCTCAAGGATTTTAGGGAGAAAATATCTCTCAAGGGTTTTAGGGAGGAAATATCTCTCAAGATCCATCAAATTAGGATATTGGTTTGAGAATATCTCTCAACCATCCATGAGACTCTCAACTTCTCCTTGAGATTAGGAAACTAGATGTGAGGTGGATTCTCACAATAAATTAGTTTCCTTTTTTTCAACAATATATGTGCACATAGTATTTTGACCTTCATATGATAAATTTCTCCCGCAACATGTCTAGGGATCATGACAAACACTCCCTCACTTAAGTGTGACAAATAGGGGTGTAATAGTAATGCCTTCATTTTTTGATAGCAGGGATGATTGCATAAAGCTCTCAATCATATGTTGTATAGTTCCTATTTCCATTATCAAAGGATTCATAGTGGTATGTAATAGCTAACCCATGTTGTAGCGGGACAACACCAAGTGTTAGTTTGGATCTCAAAGGGTTGATCAAGATCATGTAGTCACAAGACATGTGTAGGACGGAATATAAACATAAGTGCCGCAAAATTATTCATGATGTTTTTCATCATGTCCCATTGGAATGTGATATTCCTAGAATGATTATGTAAGAGAGAAAGAAGGGGGTACATGACATGGGAGAATACTGACACAAGTCTTATATAGAGTTTTTTAAATCCTAAGAAACTTTATAACCTTGTTAGATTGGCTAGGCAGTTCCGGTTGCGAAGGAATTAAACCTTCTTAGGATCCATGTGTTCTCTTTTGTCATCAACAATGAAGCCAAGGTATTAGATGTCCTTCATGGAAAATTTACACATCTCTAGGTTGGACAAAAGATTATGGTTAAGCAAGGTATAATTTATCAACATGACAACAAGTTGGAGGTTTTCTTCACATGTCTAAAAGGTAATGAATCTAAGGAATGGGGTACTAGTTCTTCATTGTGATCTTGTTTGAGGTGCAATTGTCATGCACATACACCAAGATCCATCTTTCTTCATCACAAGCAATATCATAATGCCACAACATGGAAAGATCTATCCAACATGTTCCTTTTGTAGGAGATTCTATATGTGGTGTTGAATTTCTTCATTTTCGAGCAAGCATTTGTGATGCAGAGGTTTTTGGGTGAAACAATTTCATAACAACTAAGTCAATTCTTTGTTGGACCTTGCAATGGATTAAAACTCCACAAGGATCCTTGAATATATCAAAATATTTCTCTAGAAGTGTAGATAATTTTTTCATTTGTATGGGTTTCATGACAAATAAAACTTGTGTTGGTGTGGCATTCTCATGCAAAACATTACTAGGATGGTTAATATAACAAATTCATATGTGTGAGCTATAATATTATGACACTAATTTGGTAAAATGATAGAGACCGTTAGTTTATTTTATACCTCGATAATGCGAAATAATATCCTTTTGATGTTGAGGAAAATATTACAAGGGAACAACTCAAAGCCTCCATACCTTTCCCACAAGTATGGTTGTCCAAGTAACACATTGTATATTTGTAGGGGTGCAAAATCACACATAAATTTATATTTCTAGGGTTAAATAGTACATTGAAAAGTGCACTAATGTGTGATGCATAGTTCTTGCCTTAAAATCAACACTTCACTTTCGTATGTGTGTGGATGGGGTTGGATTGCCAATTTTCAAGTTGTTGAACAATGGTTGAGGAGATCAAACTCTTATAATTCACAATACCAAAAGTAAAATGTAGAGGTTAATAATGACATCAAATCTGAAGATGGAATAAGTGCTCCTTTTCTTCCTTCAATTTAGTTGTGCCTGACTACGGAGTTGATTCCATATGCATTTTCAGAATAATGGAATCAAAGGATTTCCTGTAGAGATTATAATGGGTTTTCCCTCATCATGATCTTGTGTGGGAGGATATATAATATGCACTATAAATTTTTGGATAAATGCCATTTTGATTTGTCACAATTGAAGGTCTTATGAGTGTTGCACGACCTACTATTTTCGTTGTTCTTATTTTGGTGATAACTCATCTAACATTCTTTTGTTAGCTCAAATTGCTTTAGGCTACTTAGTTTTTTCTAGGTTGTGGTAAAGCCTTTTTTTCTCGCACTATTTGTCGCAATAGGTGGAATTACATTATTGATCACGTTAATCACAAAAGAGTTGACTTGTTGTTTGAGCTTATGTTTCTACTCAATATTCAACACAAATTTATGGGCACCTCTAATATATTCATGGTTAGAAACTCAAGCTTCTAATTCATGAAACTTTATCTATTCCTTGGGAATTAGATTTATTTTCTCTTCTTTAATATTCAAAGGAGCCATGAACGTGTGGAACTCATTTATGTAGTCTTTAACAAACTAATCACATCATTGATGCAATTGTTTCCCTTCATGTTAATTAAACTTTGTGATATATCAACTATTACAAATTTTCATACTTAGCCTACACAAAATTGCACCACATAGTCATTGACTTAACATATTCTTCACATTATTGATTATATTCTTCCCAACAAAACTTGGAAAAAAGACACCTATTCATAGTTGTGATCTTTATCTTCTTTGCATCATTAAGGTTCTCAACGTAAACTTATTTTTATAACATGTTAAACCACTCCTCATGCGCTTCATCATTAATCTCCCCTTTTAATAGTGAGATGTTGTAAATCAATATTCACCTTGAACACATTTTGGATGTTAGACAAGTATGATATGGTTTTATTAATTGACCTAGATACAAACTGGGGAAGTCTTGTTCTTAATAGGTCTATAAACCAATTTAGCATATCTTCACATTGATTATTGAGATATTCTTTGTTCATGCACTATATAATACTATCATCATATGTAGCATAACTAGTTAAGTTACTTCTTATTATCTTTAGGAGGTATGCATGGTGGGATCCTCCCTAAGGACGAAATGGGAGGTTGGAGGGCCCATTAGATCCATAATAGTGGTGGACATTAAATGTAAGGTGGACTGGTTCCACTATGTTTATTAAATAAGGCCTATTAAGTAGATAGAATTGAATAAATGTAATGAGGCTTCATCAAAGAATGTCCACTAGATAGTTAACACTTGGTTATGATAAGGGTTTCTAGATAGTTATAAATAAATATGGATTCCTCCTTATGGATCATGTATTGGAGTATATTATATTGGATCTTAGCTAATTAGGAGGTTGTCTCCTTTAAGAGGCAAGTGAATAAGAGTTGATCCTTCCATAAAAGGATCATTTTATCATGTTCCCCTACCTTAAGGGTATTTTGATATATGAAGTAAAGGGGCATTTCTATATTTTTTGAGTATCTTGTTTGTGATTCAATTTTAAGGGTTAAGGATCGTAACAAGTGGTATAAATTTTTTATCTTGGGCCAAAAAGGAAGAAATTGTCTTTTCTCTTTTTCTAGATTTTCATGAGGAAAAATAGGGTCATGACACTCAAGTCCATCTCTAAATATTTTTATGTAGGATCTAAAGAAAAAAATTATAGATACAAGCTCCTCTTGAAAATACCCAATTTTAAAAAAATCATTCAAATTGGAGTCCAAGAAGTGAAGATATCGCTTAAAATTAAGATAAACTATTCTAGGGTTTTTTTGGTGATGCCTATGAATATTTCAAACTGTATATATTTCGACAAAGTGTCCATATTACAACCAAATTAATGTTGGAAGAAACAAAATGACCATGTCATTTCATAATTGTGATCATAATGGACATTTAGAGAAGTCCCATGGAAATTACACCCATTTTAATTTGAAATTTTTGTCATGTGATTATCTCTCCATTTATGAATCTAACTGCAATAGGTTCATTACCATTAGATGTAGGGTGGCAATGTAATTTCCATAGTGAGGTCTTAATAGAAATTATAATAAGTATTAATGAATTTAGGGCCACTTAAAATTTAGAGCCTCAAAACCATAATGGATCCACAAGATGGTATAGTTGGAAGCATGTAAAATTTTTTTGGAGACATTGGCAGAGATTGACACCATATTGACCATCAAAGGGAAGTATATAAGTGACATATCTACCTGGAATGATTTAGAGGATGCTTGTGATGAATGGTATATGGATAGTTGTCATTTATGGGAAGAAAACTACTTCCCTATTCTTTTTTATGACTATACTCCATGATATAAAGAGAACATCATTATGGGAAGTCAGGAGCATGTTATGACTACCATTTTTTAGTTTTCATATTCTCCAGTGGAGTGTTCCTTCTAGATCCACAACCGATCTTTTTCAACTATATGGATGTTATTTTTGATATGGAAGGTTTTATTTATTTGGATCCACATGACCGTGGTGGTCATTTGGAGCACAATTCATCCATTCATTGAGCTTAGAGGTCATTAATTAGGAGTTTGCATGATCACTTAGACATGGGAGTCAATTTTATGGACGAAATTCTTGGACCACTTCAGCATTGAGGCCAACACTTGTACATGGTACCTTAGTCTCCTAAACTACTTCAACATTGTAGCCAACAACCGTAAATGGGACCCTAGTTTATGGTTATACATTATCATTGAAAGCATTCAAGGAAACAATTTTTAAGGGGGTGGAATGGTGGGAACCTCCGTTTAGGTGTAATGGGGGGATGAAGGACCCATTAGAGTAGTAAAAGTGGTGGCCATTCAACATAAGGTGGAGTGGGTCCACTATGTTTATTAAATAAGGCCCATTAGGTAGTTAGAATTGAATAAATGTAATTAGGCCTCATTAAATAAGTTACACTAGGTTGTTAGCATTTGGTTATGTTTAGGGTTTTCTAGCAAGCTATAAACAAGGACAACATCCTCCTTATGGATCATGTATTGGAATATATTATTTTGAATCTTATCTCATTACAAGGTTTCCCTCTCTATGAGGCAAGTGAATAGGAGTTGATCCTTCTATAAGAGGATCATTGTATGGTGTTTCCGTACCTTAAGGGTATTTTGA
>SNQJ01S0016007.1:155771-177775 GCA_010110895.2 Picea sitchensis
ACAAATTCTCACGAGCTCCATAGTGAAACTGGGCGTTGGTCAATTCCTAAAACGCCATGGGATGAAAGAGTGTGTCACCTTTATGACACTAAGAAGGTTGAAGATGAAAATCACTTTCTCTTAGATTGTCCAGCCTATATCCATATTAGATCTCATTTTCAAAATATTGATCACAGTACCAACCTTCCTAACCTCTTAACTCAACAAAAGTATGGTGATCTTGGAAAGCTTCTCTTAATGCTTTTCGAACACAGAAACAAAATTCTAAAGAATCAAAAGTAATCACTTATCATCATCATATATTACTTTAAAATCTTATATTAAATAAAATTTAAACTCTAATTAAATTGTATATTAAATAGGATTTAAACTCGAATTATTTATATGTAAATGCCTCATCTTAATTACATTGCTATACTATATGCCTCATTTTCATTATACTAAATTGAATGAGATTCATGTTTTGTGTTTCAATAATTTAATTGATTTTTTAAACATAAGTTATATATTTTTTATTTTTTTTAATAAATAAAATAATGAATAATATATATTTGAAGCATTTAAAAGATGTTTTTAAATTTTAGTATCGAGCCTGTTTTTAATAAAGTTTGAACACAAGTCTCTTACAAAATAATAAATATTTTTTTTTATCAATATTTTTTTAATTCATTTGTAGTGTTATTATTATATTTAATTAAGTTAAAGAACTCTATAAAATTTAATCATTAAAATTTTCTCCTAAAAAATTAATTCATGAAATAATTTTATAAAGTTTTAAATTTTTTTTCTTGTTTTTTTGAAATTTATTATAAGTTAGTATGTTAATTAGTATTGGGACAATTATTATTAGATGTTATTAGTTAGTTGATTCATCATTCTTATCCAAGGAAAACCATGTCACCTGGTATACAATATAACTGGTCCTAAGGAGACATCTTTTCACTCTTGTGGTATGCCTTTGGATCTTGGGTCATTAACCTATTTCCTTACTTGCAAGGAAGATGAGCTCTTAGCCAAGCAACCATACCTACTAAAAACATTTTTTCTTTAATCATACTCCATATCCAAATCATATTTCATGCTATTTATAATTTAGCATCTTTTAAAAATGATGCTCCATGCAGTTGTATTTCCTCACATAGATTTAGCATTTTTTTCTATCTTTCACAATAGATTGTGTATTTTTAAGGTTCTCCTTTAATTTTAAATTTGGTTGAAAATGAAATTTTATTTAGGGTGATGATATTATTTTTATCAATATTTTTAAATAATTGATAAAATGAAGTCATTATAATTTTATCCATAAAATAAATTTAACTAACAAATAAAATTCCAAAGTGTTTCCTTAAATTTTGTCAATGATGTTAGAGGCAAATGTTGTCGATGTGTAACATGTACATGAATTCATGTTAGAGGCAAATTTTATCAGAATTAAATTCATGATTTCTTAATAATCTTTGCCTTGAAATTAGTCATTTCAAATTGATTGAGCCAACCCTTTGGACTATAAAAAAGTGTTTAGAAATTCTTGTCCAGCTCTCAAGTATTTAAGTGAAAATGAGAATGTTAGTACCTTGTCAAACCGAATTGATCCACAAGAGACAAATATGTTATAAATGAAGTTTAAACCTAAATGAGAAGAATAAAAGCTTATCCTTTTAACCTTCCAAACTAAATCTAATAAACAACATAACCACAATTACTTATTGTTAATAAATATAAGTTTTCTTAAAAAAATAAATAAATACAATTTTATTATAAATTTAAATTTTACTAAAAATAAAAATTATAAAATTATATTAATAAATATAAACTTATTTTATGAAAAAAATTAAATCTTGCAAATATTTTAAGTAAGAATAATATGTTTATCAATTTACCAACAACATCAACACAACTATAGAAATACATAAAAATTTAAAAACTAACTATACAATATACTATATGAAATTATAAAAAATGAAATTAATAAAAATACTTTTAAGGAGGAAAATTGTATCCCCAACATAATCTATAAAGTGTAATATGAAGATTTTATTGAGTTCTATAAGGCCTCGAACGCCGGTTTAACCATATATATGTCACTGGAATACATCTCCAAGATCAACTAACTTATATGGTTAGGCATTTTGGTAAATATAAATGTTTAACCATATATATATATATGTCAGTGGAATACATCTCCAAGATCAACTTATATGGTTAGGCATTTTGGTAAATATAAATGTTATAGGTATATATGTTAGCCTTGATTTAGGGTTAAGATATCTACTTTCAAAATTTCATCATAAATAACTTTTTTCTAAAATATAAATATTATTATATATTCAGGCATGTGTATAGAGAAAGTGGCAGCGCTTTATTATTTTGGAAATAATGTTTTGTTTTTTCTATTTTAAGTGGATTTAAGAATATTTGTTTTTTTCTAAAAAGTTATCAATTTAAATTTATGGGAGATAAAATATGTATATTTCTGTAAAATTTTTAATAATCAAATCGTTAAGAAGAGGAAATCCCTTACCTCACAAATAAAAAAATCTCATACAACAATTTAATATCTAACTTAATCATAATCTTAAAATTAGATTATTATTATTATAATATTTTAAATTATTTTATAATTATTTTATCTATTTATATTTAATGTGCATTGTATTATATTATGACTTTTGGAATATAATAATACACTTATATGAGACATACATGGAAACTTGACTATTAGGAGTTGAATTCGATAAGATGAGTGTTTCCCCTTCAAAATTAGTTCAAGTGGCTTCATGTAACTCCTTAATGGGCGTAATGGGAAGAGTGGTTAATGCAATTGGGATTTATAGGGTGAGATGGCTTGGTTGGAGTGTTATTATAAGTTGTAAGTTCTTTAAAAACGCTATTTGCAAAATGTATGTTATTTGTGGAATCTAAATTGTATTTAGTTATTTAATTTATTTTTTAAATAAAATGTTTTGCAAAATATATGTTATATGTGGAATCTAAAAATATATGTTATATGTGGAATCTAAATTGTATTGAGTTATTTAACTTATTTTTTAAATAAGATGTATTGAGTTATTTAACTTATTTTTTAAATAAAATGTCTTTTGTAATAGAAGAAAATAAATTAGTATGTATATATAAGATATTTTATAGAATAAAATGGGTTGTATACATAACTATCATAAATTAGAAGTTTTCAAAGTTTAGAAATCAAAATTCCTTTATTTCAAAGTAAAAACTTATTTTAAAAGTTTAATAGCTGAATGCAAACAAGTAAAAGGTATGAATGAATAATATGACACTAAGTCAACTAGTTCACATGATAAAAAATAAAATAAAAAATCATAAAATAGGGTCTACATGGGGTGGTTATTTGTATCTATCCTTGGTAGATGGTCTCCATCCCAGGGTCCAAGTTCTTAATGATGGGTTCTCATCCATTGATCATAGGGTTTAAGTCTTTAATGATGGGTTTCCATCCATCCTCGTAGAGTTTTATTCTTTAATGATAGGTTTCCACCCATTATTTCCCAACTCAATCTTGGAGTATTCTACCTTAGAAATATCTAAATCCAACCATGATACTTTCCTTCTTGTGATGGTGATAGAATAGGTTAGTGGTGGTGCTTCTCTGTAACACCCCATTTCTAAACCCTTGATTATATGTAATTAATCATGTCTAGTGATTATCATGCCATGACATATAAACATTATAATTGTATTCTTGTTTATCTGGAAAATTCCAACAAGTTGACTAATGGGTGAAGCCTTAAAAAATACTGCCCATGATACCGCGAGAGGGATTAGTGAGGGGGCAAAGAAAGGGGGATTCACGTGTAAAGATCCCAAACCACCTTGATGAATGATGTGGAGGAAATAACCACAATTCCTCTAGCTTGTAGCTGAAGAAAATTAGTTAATGAGAAGAGATTAGTAGTGGAACAACCAACAACCCTCCATGAATGAAAGTATAGAAGGTTGGATGGGACAATAGAAACTATCATCTAGACGTACAAAAAAGTACCCATTTTATAGTCCCCAGGATTGAACCCACGGGTTCCTTCTGACAGAAGGAAGGAGGACATGTCGAGAACCTTCTTTTCTGGGGCTTACAAGAAGAGAATGAACGAGAGAAGGAAACAAAGGAGAGTGAGAGAAAGTTAGGTCAGAGTGATGGTTCCATGAAGGGATGACATGCAAAAAGAATGGGTGCATGCCAAAGAAGCAACACACGGAGAAGAGGAAATTCAAGTGTGTAGACCGAAGCAAGCGAAGAACTGGGATGTATGCCCATGCCCGGAATGTTCACATTGGGTAGAGAAGACCCAAAGTCCAAACTGAAGCAAAAGAGGACCGTGTGCTTGATGCTTGCTGGAAAGAAACTGATGCTGGAAGGAGAGGGTGCTAAGGGACAATGTAGCTGTGAAGGGACTGTCTTGTGTAGATGAAATCGATGAGGGAAGGCATCTGATAAATCCTGTAGAGGTCATGATCTTAGTAGGAAAGAGGGGAAGCTTTTCCTGATACTATTGGAGTGGAGGAGAGTAACCTCACTGACCTATATTTTGACTGGTTGAGCCAATTTGAGAATGATCTGAAAATGGAATGAATATGTTTCCAATAGATCTTAAAAAATGAAGAAGACTTATCTCTTTAAATTGCAAGTGTAAAATGGCATGTGTTTGGGTAATTGGATCAAGTTACTAACACATAAATTTAGTGAGTTTTACTTAAGCATGATCAACATATCAGAAAGATAAAAACCATTAACAATGAACACATAACACAACAAATGATAAAGGATTTCACCCCTCTCTTGGGCTACATCTCTTGGTCCAACTTCCCTTGGATCATTTTAATTATTTTTGTAAAGTGCTCTTACAGTGATCAAAATACAAAATGGATGGCTTCAATGTCTTCAGAACGTCCAAAAACCCCTAGCTGGGCTTTTTCGACACCTGGTTTGGCCAAAAAATGAAGAAGTTACACCTCCTTCAAGTTTTCCCCTTCAAGCTTGCTACACTTGCTCGCCAAAACGCACCTGTGAATCCCCCAACCTGGCTCCCACAACGTTACTGGGCCTAAAACCTAACACATGCACGCATCCCGCAAATCGAGGTAAACTGTCGAACAATTAATGAGATTAGCGCCCCCTTGGGCGTAGGTGTTGGTCACATGGGGGGCATGTAGCCACGTCCCAATGCTTAATCCAAGCCCGTTTGCATGCGTGAATGTCGTGCTCACAAGTGGCGGGCACATGGCACATGTGACTGTTGGTGTGTTAAACTCCCGTGCAAAAACTAAGGAGTGGTCGTATGGCGTTAAAAACAACGGGCTAAACCAAAACAAACCCTGCACACCAAACAAAACACATGTACTAACTATACCATAAAAATATGTGCCAAAAAGTCACGTTCGAAGCTCCCGCACCAAAGCTTGAATTCTTAGGTTATATGGCAAGGTTCTATGTGATGTGCGTTGGGGGCTGGGGCCTAGCCCCGACCCTATTCTCTACCACCTGAACTCTTAACACAATTCAAATATTATATTTAAAACATATGGTATAAGCAACAACGTGGGTGGGCTGGTAGCCCGACCTTGCCAAAGCAGTCTCCATGCCTGGAGGTCATGGGTTTGACTTCTTTGGAGTCACAAACATTTCCCAACTACCAACCAATGGAGGGGTGCCACGTGGTAGACCATGACTGGACCACGTGGCACCATTACATTCACCAAGATGAGGACACGTGTCAAAACACCATTCTCCCATGTCTTATAACACCTGCTAAGTCAACATTCCAACTCACCTACCACATCACTATACGGTCAGCTGCCACGTCAGCACTGTACAATCAACAAGAATTTTCCCTGTTTGGAAAAATGAACAGAATGTGATATCTTACTCATACGACGTTTGTTTGAGCCCGCTCAAGTTGAGTTGGGTTCGTAACAACGATGCCTACACACATATCCAATTTGAAGTGATTCTGAGTACTTTTATTTTTGAGCAAAATTTGATCCCCTGGATCACACCTCCCCATTGGGAAGCTTTTGGACCTCCAAAAGACTACTTTTAGTAAATCTGTAGATGAGGGTACAGTTCCCTCACCCTTACAATCTCAATCCGTCCAGGCTTGCTTGGATTGGTGCCTTTAAGACCAATACGAAACTTGTCATGCCTTGCTGTGTACTTGGCTTGACTCTTTCTCAACTGTTCTTGAACGGTTTGCTGCACAAACTGAACTGGTTCAATGAACTTCTTGGCCTAGTTATAAGCATGCTGAAATTAATGTAGATGCTCATCCCAAAAATTAGGATGCTTTCTTTGCAATATATCCACCATCTTTCCCATACCAAAATGGCCAACAACAAGAGAAGAATGTACTTCCCCTATCATGTTGACAGTTTCACCCTATGAAAAACATAGCTTGGCAAGATACAAAAGTTTACCATGCACATAGGAATCCAATTCCTCAACTTGGTTAGCACGACATAAAGTTGCATAAAAATCTTTGAAATCAACATCTATAGCATACTATTCCCAATATCTCTCATGCATGATAAGATTATGCATGTAACTAACTAAAGCACTCAATAGGCCTAGTAAGCATATCAACAACTTTATCATAAAAGTCTTTCTTATACCTTATCATCAAGTGGAAAACATAACTTGTCAAGGCATGCAATGGATCTTGCTTTGATCTCAAAGATTTCTTCCATATGTCTCCTTTAACAATCATATTTGTAGTCTTGTTCAAGGCTCCGAAATCTACCCACATTCGCCACATACAATCTTTCTTTTGTACCAAACCAATTGGTGACCTACATGGAAAAGTGCTTGGTTTGATGACCCTTTTATCAAGCAACTCTTGGGCTTGTTTTCTGATTTCAACATTCTCCATTACTTACATCCTACACATGTCAATGTTTGGAAGAGGACCTCCTTGCTGCAATAGAATCTCTTGTTGGATACCCCTTCTAGGAGGCAATCCCCTTGGTTCCTGAAACATCTCAAAATTTTTGTTAACAACCTCATACAAATAAGATTGTAACTTTGCATCACATCCTTTGAGAACTTGTTCTTCATCATTTTCTTTGGGTTTAGTCATCAAAAGTACAAGTTTCTTACTAGCATTGACTAGTCTTTTCATTTGTCCAACATTTGTAAGTGACAAATTCATCTTGTTTGTATGTGCTCTAACAATGTACTCAATTCCATTTTTAAACAAATGATACTTGTTCTCATGACGATGAAAAATGGCTCTCCTATCATATAAGTATGGGCTTCCAAACAAAATACCACAAATATCCAATGGAATAACATCAAGCTCTACCTCATCTATATAGTTTGCAGTGATGGAAAATCTAAGTTTACACCTTCTTGTCACATGCAATTTGGCATTGTCACATATCCAACATAAAGGGTATGGTTTAGGATGAGGAGTAGTTTCCAAATCTAGTTTCTTGACAATGTCTTCAGAGATAAGGTTTTCTTGTGATCCTGTATCAAAAAGAGTATCTATCTTGGTATATTTCGAAATTACCCTTATGTAGAAAAGCTCTATCCTTTTTTTTTCATGTTGAGTTTCATTGATGGCAGAATTTGAAGAACTAGTGCTTGCAATAGAATTCTTACCTTGTAAACCCATGGCAGTGATTTTTGTTTCATCTTCTGAATCAGATCCTAAATCTTGTTGTACAGTTGCACCAATGTTTGGCTTCTCTTTGTTGTTGAACTTTTTAGACCTCTTTTCAGGATGGAGTTTCCAACAATGGTATTCATCATGGCCATCCTTTGAACAATGTTTACATGAGAGTTTATCTCTCTCTTTATTTACTGAAGCATTTTTCTTTCCATTTCCTTCAAACTTCCTCTTTCCCTTGTCTCCATTAAAAGACTTCTTGCTACCCTCTTGAGGTTCATTCCTTCCTCTTGCCTCTAAATGAGTAGCCTACACACATACTTCATCTAGATTTCAAGGGTTAAACATAAGTATTGTATGCTTCAAGTAGCTATGCAAACCTCCAATGTATTTGAGCAAAGTATCTCGTGAAGATAAATCTACACCACAAGCCAAGGTTCTTCTCCTAAATTCTTGAGTGAAACTTTGCATATCTTTCCCTTTAGCTTGCGTAAAGTTTTGCCAATCCATAATATCTTTCTGCATTTATGCTAATGGATAAAATTTCCTTTTAATTGAAACAATAAAATCATTCCAAGAGGATAAAATTTTACCATGTTTCTTCATGTCCTCTTGAGTTTTGGATTCCCACCAAATGAGTGTTGCACTGTACAATCTTAAAGAAGCAAGCTGAATCTTAGTTTCATCATCTATGATTCTTTGTATCCTACAATACACTTCAATCTGATGAATCCAATTATATGATTTCTTAGCATTTACCTCTCCATTTTACATAGACAATTCAAACTTAATATCAAGCTTTAGTAAAGGAGTTTGTAAAGAAGTTTTACCATGTCATTTTGGAGAATTTGGAGGTGGTTGTGAAATGGTGGAAGAGGTGGAATATGGAGGTGAAGGAGGTGGAGAATCACCACTCCCTCCATTTTCGTTTGGAGTTTTATCACCACTGTCTACATTTCCCTTTGGAGGGTTGGAGCTTTCACCTTGCAATCTTGCATTTCTTTCATCAAATAATACTTTCACCATTTCAGCCATATCAAAGAAGGATTTCTTGAAAGTTTTCTCCTCTGAAGGAAGAGTTCCATGACTCTCCTCATGAGCCATACTTGGTGAATATCTCCTTGAAGCTTGACTTGATTTGATAGTTCTCATTCTTGACAACTGAGAGCTTGGCTCTACAAGTTGACCTCCTCATCTTGTGAGCTTCAACCTTGTAAGCATTAGAAAAAAAAATAAAATTGAAAACAATCAAGCCTTCAAAAACCAAAGGTCTGATACCAACTAATTTGAAAATGGAATGAATATGTTTTCAATAGATCTTAAAAAATGAAGAAGACTTATCTCTTTAAATTGCAAGTGTAAAATGACACGTGTTTGGGTAATTGGATCAAGTTACTAACACATAAACTTAGTGAGTTTTACTTAAGCATGAGTAGCATATCAGACAGATAAAAACCATCAACAATGAACACATAACACAACAAATGATAAAGGAGTTCAGCCCTCTCTTGGGCTACATCTCCTGGTCCAGCTTCCCTTGGATCATTTTCATTATGATTAAAAAGTGATGTTACAGTGCTCAGAATACAAAATGGATCGCTTCAGAACGTCCAAAAACCCCTAGCTGGGCTTTTTAGGCACCTGGTTTGGCCAAAAAATGAAGAAGTTACACCTCTTGGAAGTTTTCACCTTCAAGCTTGCTATACCTGCTCACCAAAATGCACTTGTGAACCCCCCAACCTGGCTTCTGCAGTGTTACTGGGCCTAAAATCCAACACACATGCGCATCCAACAAAACAGGGCAAACTGTCGAATAGTTAACGAGATTAACGCCCCCTTGGGCGGAGGTGCTAGTCGCATGGGGGGCATGTGGCCATGTCCCAATGCCTAATCCGGGCCCGTTTGCATGCGTGAATGTCATGCTGACAAGTGGTAGGTGCGTGGCACATGTGACTGTTGGTGTGTTAAACCCGCGTGCAAAAACTAAGGAGTGGTCGTATGGCGTTAAAAACCGCAGGCTCAACCGAAACAAACCCCGTGCCCCAAACAAAACCCATGTACTAACTGTACCATAAAAATATGCGCCAAAAATCCACGTTCCAAGATCCTGCACCAAGGGTTGAATGCTTAGGTCATATGGCAAGGTTCTATGCGATGTGCGCCGAGGGCTGGGGCCTAGCCCCGACCCTATTCTCCACCACTCGAACTCTTAACACTATTCAAATATTATATTTAAAACATATGGTATAAGCAATAATGTGGGCGGGATGGTAGCCCGACCCTGCCAAAGTGCTCCCCATGCCCAGAGGTCGTAGGTTCGACTCCTGTGGATTCACAAACGTTTTCCAACTGCTAACCAATGGAGAAGTGCCATGTAACAACCCACGACTAGGCCACGTGGAACCATTACATTCACCAAGATGAGGACACGTGTCAAAACACCATTCACCCACATCTACCAACACCTGTTGAGTCAACATTCCAACTCACCTACCATGTCACTGTACGGCTGTACGACCTGTACGGTCAACTACGACGTCAACATTGTACGGACTGTACGGATTGTACAACCAACCAATTTTTTTTCTGTTTGGAGAAACAAACAGAACATGATATCTTGCTCATACGGGGTCCATTTGAGTCCATTCAAGTTGTGTTGGGTTCGTAACAATGAGGCCTACGCACATGTATGATTTGAAATGATTCCTAGCACTTTGATTTTTGATCAAAAATTGATCCCCTGGATCAGAGAATCCCCTGGTGTTATCATGGCCTGGAATGGCGGTGGCATGCTGTCGAAGTGACTGAGAAACAGAGCCTATGGTTAGGTGTAAAGGTGTTCACCCAAATTCAGCTGGGTTGGCTACAAATCATAAACAAATAAGTAATCTTGTCCTCTGTGTATTGAGTGTAATGAATGGCTAGTCCCTATAATTGTATTCCTAAATGTATAAGCCGTTTTGATGGAATGAATTTTGATTTCATTGCAAGTCCTTATGCTGCTGTAAATGTGGAAATCTATGAATGGTTGTTACCTGTGTTTTCATTTGTGAATGGATATCATTGTATAATGAATTGAATACTTGTATCATGTGCAAGTTTATTACATTGGATAAAAATGAAATCATGAATACTTCTACAATTAACATAATTGTATGGTTCTGAGCAAGAACCTGCAAGGAAAATGAAGTAATGATGGTTAAATTGAGTTGATATGAATGGTTGCAATATTACCAATTAGTATATGAATGAGCCAACAATGCTAGGTACGAAAGGCTGAAGAAGGCCGATAAACCTTGTGTTTTTTCTCGATAAATCTTATGTTGTTTCCCTCTCCTTGACTTAGAAGGTTTGTAGGATTTCAAATCCCCGTTTGAGTGTCAAGTAGTAGGATTATTGCTTGCTAGTGAATGGGTTACAAAATTCATGGAGGCAAGGTTAAAAATCTAGCAAGATGATGCAACATAAGGCTACGACACTGTTAAGTTCAAAATATAAACTATAACCTGTTTAATTCTTGATTTGAACCAATGATTTACAACAGTCATCGATCTGGAGAGGATGGTTGATCTCAACTATTCGAGGGAGGATTTATTACTCGTGGTAAACCTATGTTTAATATCGGGGTGAACATTGACTATTGGATTGACGGAAGGGTTGAACGATAGTCATCTAATCGTTAACAGATATACGAGAGCCATGGTTAGACCTACGAATTATTGGGCTATTGGATCCCTGGAGTACTGGAAGGTCCCGTGTGGTAGCCCTTGTCAATTTCTAGATACCCAATATACGATACCCGATGAGAAGGGTTACTACATGGGGTTCCAATCCCCTTTGTCTACAAAGTGAGTGACATCATGATGACGAGGAGAGATTGCATGTTATTTAATGTGTTCGAGTATGACACATGTCAGTTGATGATTTGGCGATGGGTCAAGAGTGGTAACAGTTGGGTGAGGAAGCCTTGGGTTAGCGCCTTTGATCCATATTCATCGAATCTGAGAATGGATGGACCATCACCATTAATATATGTCGAAGCTCAAAAGGGGTTAAAGCCTTGGGGTATCAAAATACTAGACCCCAGGCGAATTTCAAGTGCATGTTTACATTTGGGAAAGTCCTGATATGCCAGTGCTCGATGGGGCATGGTTACGGGATAGGGTTTCACCCATTTCCTAGGACTAGTGGGAGATTTTCCCAAGCTTGTTCACCTTGTGAAATTGTCGATATGTCGATGGATGGGTGGGTAGAGTTCCGGGGAAGGGTTTCAGCCTTCTCTCTTAACCTGGGACCGAAGGAGGATGATGCCAGACGACATACTCCAACCAATGATAAATGGACATGTGTCAACACCTGGTCAGGATATCTTTGTACTCCACGATTGTTATAGCCCTAAAATTCCATACTCATGCATACACGACATTGGCCTTCTTACTTGCATAAATTTGCCAAATCATTGCTGAGGAACTCTGTTTAAAAAAACATTTTTTAGAGCATATACGTGCCTTGATGCACTACTTCCTGCATACATACGCTTGCTGCATGCTAGAAAACCTACATACATATGCTTGCTTCACACTAAAAAACCCATGTATACCTCCAAAAGTTGTAAAAATTAAAAAGTTTCAAGGAATTCAATGGAATTTATGGGTTATTGGAGGCTTCCCAACCAATTCACTTTCTATAGCCTGTCCCCCAACCGAATAAATATCATTTTGTTATATAAAAGGAGGTCTTGGGGTCTCATTCCACAATCAAGCATTAGAACGATGAAACTATGCCCAAATTCCCTTTCCTTCCTTACCCAAGTATTTGCAACCTTTTGTGAGTTATTGCTTCAACATTCCCTCTCTAGCCCTTTTCTCCCATACAATCCATTCCCTTCCCTTGAGGTGATCAGTATATTGTGAGAGAAGGCATTCGAAAGGTGAACTTGGAGCATTGTTAAGAGGAGCCCAGACCAGGTTCATAGAGTGTTGGCCTACAAAGGTTGTAATTTCCAATCTTTGAGTATTGAATAAAAGAATATATTTTCCCTGTCCCAAATGATGGTTTTTATGTATTTTCTTTGATTTATACATAACAATTTATATCTAAACCTAATTGATGAATAGAAATAGAATGCATGTAGCCTTGTTTTCCTAGTTGTGGATGCAGGTCAGCTTTGGGAGGAGACTTGCAGCCTTGGGAGCTACAGAGCTTGAGGAGATCAACACCAAACGTTGGATAAAAGGTACGGTTTCTGATTTACTCTTTCATTGCTTTCCGTTCATGTATTTTGGAATGTTTGTGTTAGTGTAAGAATTAGATTGACTTTTAGGGAGTCATTTGCTCTGTTTATACTTAGAACCCTGGTATAGTTATAGGGGTTTTTTTTGGGTTTTTAATTGGATTCTTGATTTCCTTTTGAGTTTCAGTCAAGTTCACTGAGTCTTTTAAGGGTTCTTGGTCACCTGCAAGATGCATACCAACTTTCCCTGCCTTGTCAGTCTTCCTAGTATTTTTATTTTTGAAAAGTATCAGAGGTGTACGAGCCCTGTTTTGGGTCAGCCCGCGTACATATGTTCTCTGTAAAGTAGACAACTCGCGTACATACACAGGCTGTTGATGCAATAGCCCGCGTCTTTGTGTCTTGAAAGTGTTTTTTAACAAATAGAGGTCTGTCTCTTTCCTGATAGAAGTTTGGGATTCTCAGGACTATCTTGAACCTGTTAGAGTCTTTGTCTTTGGCCATAGCTTGGGTTAAAGTTTTGATTAACATGTTTCTTAGTTTTATTTTGTTTGTCCTAAAAGGTTTAGACATAACTGTCAAGTTTTAGATCCTCCTTTTGGTTTCTTGTTTGAATCCCTGTGTTTTCGCAGTTGGCTTAGGGTCTTTATCAATCTTGGTTTCAATTTTCTCTTTGTTCCTGTTTCTTTCTTTGAAAAACAAAAAAAGTTTTTACTTCAGTTTTTCTTGTTAAAGCAGTTCGAAAAATCAAAAAAGAATTTATTTTCTTGCATTTAGTTTGGTAAAGTAGTCAAGGTTGTTGTTTGCAAAAAAAAAGAGTCTTCGTTTGAAAGTTCTTTTCGATTTCCTGAAATACAAGTAGTTTTGCTTAGTCAAACAAAAACACTTCTTAGGAAACTTTTAATTACAAGATCTTGAAACATTGTTTAGAAAAGTTGAATTTTACATAGAGTTTTACAAGCTTTTCTTTAAGTTCGAAGTATCTTTTTTCTTTCAAATGATTTAAAGTTCTCTTCCTTATTCATCTCTTCATAACACCATTAGTTGCACGACCACACCCTTTGCATAATTCAAGTCTTAAAATTAACGGTTAACTTAAAATATATTAGACTTTATGTTTGTAGGGTTCATCGACTAGTTTAGGATTTTAGGGCCTTGAATCAGGTGTGAAGAAGAAACTCTTCAAGGCCATTTTAAAACAAACATTAGAGTCTGAGATAGGGAGTGTCTTAAGTCCAGTGTCATAAGAGTTAGCTGGGACCCCCCTCTAACAGAGGGGATAAAAACGAGGTCACATGAGGAAAGGCAGAGGAGATAACCCCTCCAAAGCCGAACTAAGCGTAGTGGGGATTGTATATTGAGGGTATTTCTTAGGAACAATATCGATCACATTTTCCTACAGAGCTTCATGGACCTTGAATCCATTCAAGATCCTTAGTTGTCTTCCAAACCAATTTATTTTGACACCCTTGAAGGACTTTAGACTTGTTATCCTTCTCATTACGATCTACCCGAATCCTTAGTTGTCTTCCAGACCAATTTATTTTGACACCCTTGAAGGACTTTAGACTTTTTATCCTTCTCATTACGATCTACCCGACTATCGAATGTACCCTCCTGGTGACTGACTGTGCGTTGAAAACCTAGTTGCCCATATTTTACGAACTTACAAAGGTGACTGTGGGGGTATATCACAGAACCTAGGGAGGACGTCAGATCATGTTTCACAAAGTATACTTGGAGTGTTCTTCCATGTTCGAGTTGCACTTGCACCGATTAGTTTCTCTAGTGTCAATTGGCGTAACCATCCTTCCCACTAGTTAGTCGACTACTTGATTTATATTTAGGAAACTTTTTAGTGTGTGATTTGTGTTCCACGCTAGTCAAGCCTTACTATGTCATTTGATCATTTCACAAAGTGGAAGATCAACAGCTCCATCGATCACGAAGGCTTCAAGGCCTATTGCCGGTTACTTTGGAGCCACCTCTGCCATTGTTGAGGCAAATAATTGATCAAGAAAGATTGTTTGAAGCGACTGGGCTGCAGGAAACTATGCTCGATCCTTCTTCGAGGGGAGACTTTCTGGCACCAGAGGAATCCATCATTTTTGACATTGAGACTGAAGGTTTCAGGCCAACAAATGCTCTGATTACTGACTTGTCAGCGACTATTTTAATTCATATCGTCCCTCCCGAGGTGACATCTTCTGAGCGCCAGTTAGTTTGACGAGCGACAATGGAAGTGAATTCTTCTACTTCGTCCGAGAGTCCCCATACTCCCGTTATGACTATTACTAGAGGGGGAATCATACCTCCTCCCCCACCTTCGCCAGTTAGGACCTTAGTTGTCCCAACTCCCACGAATCCAGGCAGTGGTCCGATACCTTTAACGACTTCGACCATTGTTCCGTTTACTCAGAACACGACGAACACTCCCTTCTCATATGGGATGCCCGACTTTGATACAAATTCAATTCTTACTTATTCTACCTTATAGACTATGGGTCTGGGGGCAGGGAGCTCCAATGCTCTCTTGGAAGGGTCAACCGAGGGCACTGCTGCCCCTTTTAATGCTATTCCTTACGGTGGGGGTCATATACCTACTCTGTCCCCTTCGCTTGATGATTCTTTTCAGTAGCCAATCGGGCCTAATGCTAATTATAGCTTGTTTGGTGGAGGTAGTTTAGGATCTTCCTCTTATACAACGTCGGTGGGATCTATGATATTCTCTTTGTTTTGTGTGTTTGGAAACAATGATTTTTCTTTGACCGCTTTCTTGACTGGGGGAAACCCCAACTTTATTCACAGAACCCGATGCAAGGAACCATTCCTTCATAGGGAGTGACAACTGGAGTATACTCCACATAGGGTATTTGGAATCCTTGGCAAGGCTCGTTTACCTCGCAAGGAATTTTGGTCAGGGGTATCCCCTTCTATACTCAATGGAAACTCGAGAAAGGCTCTGTACCTATGCTAGGCAGATTGACTAGGGGCATCCCTTACCAGGTCCTTGGAACACAACATAGGGAACAATCCCTACTCAAGCTATGTCGTCCAATTGCGAGAGTCAACCGATGAAGCCTCAATAGAAAAAGTTTCCTTTTGTTGGTCAAGGCCATGATTTCTACCAAAACCCTGGACAATAGTCCAACTTCTCCTGGCAACCTAGTGCCAGCCAAAATCTAGGGCCCTCTTTTCCTATAAATAATCCACAACCGAAACTACCCTTTCTAAAAACCCTGCATTTTCTAGACTTGTCGAGATTACTGAATGACCTAATCTATCACAATCTGCATTGGCCCCCCATGCCAACTAAGTTTCCTTTGAATATTCCAAAATTTGAGGGAAATCTTGGAGAAGATCTAGGTGATCATGTGACTACCTTTCAGTTGTGGTGCTTGTCAAAGCCGTTAAAAGATGACTCCATTCAGTTGCACCTTTTTCAATGCACTCTTATAGGGGGTGCTGCGAAGTGGTATATTGAGCTCGATGGATCATGGTACTCTTACTTTAATGATTTGGCGATGGTCTTATTAAAACATTTCCAGTTACCTATGAGATGCGATGCCGGCACCAAGCTGCTGTCCAACTTCAAGAAAACCAAGGCTGACCACATCTCTGATCATATCCGAGAATGGCAGTGAAGAAAGAGCTTGATTAAGGTCAAGGTCCCTCCTGCTTTCTTTCTTGAGTAGTTCTTGAAGTCTTTGGTTCCCTGTATATCCAAGGACGTTGCAACATCTGGGGCATTTTCAGAAGAGGAGGCTATTATGAGAGCCCAACAACTAGAACTGATCTACTCTTAGTCTGGCATGCTCTATGAGATATTACCAAATGTGCCACAGTCTACTCTTGATAAAGCCAAAAAAAAGTCTGGGCCCCATGCTGAAGGCATTGTGGGATCAACACAAAGCAAGTCCATGGATTTGTTGTCAAATCAATTGCAACAATTGTGGATACAACAGACTATGGCCAACTAGACTCCTAGTTCGGCTGTCCCCGCTACCTAGATGTCATATGTACACAGTGTGCAGTTGACGAATCCCAAGGCTAACCAGTAGATCGAGGGAAAGAATAAACAACGAAATAAAAAGGGTAAAGGGAATTAAAAGGATTCCAACAATGCTGGTGGGGGAAAACTGAGAAGAAGAAGTCAAAGTATCCGTGTAATATCTGCACGAAAGACCACCCGAGTCACTCATGCCCTAGGCTTGTAGAAGCTCAAAAGATACTAGCGCAACAACAATCTGTTGTGTTGACGAACCCTTTTCCACAAGGGAAAAATATGGCTTAGGCTTCCACATCCACAAGCGTGACAAGGGGAAGTCAGGGAACCCTTGTGCCTACCACTAACAACCCGACCGTGAAAATTTACATGATGAATGCCTATGCTCATTTATTGACCAGGACTTGTGACTACGGAATGCCAGGATCTGTCAACAATGGAAAGGAGGCCACTAACCGATTGACTCCTCTCCAAATTGAGAAGGTAGTGGGAGAAATAATGACTCACATCCGTAAAGGTGCGTTTAAGAAGACTTCCCATAATCCAAACGTGAAGGCCGCTCAGAACTACTCCATCGTGGAGGATATGGCATAGACCCCTTGTGGGATGTCTACTCTGGAGGCTCTCTAGAGTTACCCCTCACAGAGAAAATATCTGTTGTCCGCCTTGGGAGTGGCAGAGACTAGTAACCTAGGAGCGATTGTGTTCGATCCAATTGACGTAAAACCCTATCTTCCTCACCACGTTTCCTTTCAGATAGTAGTGACATACACCACGAAATCGTTGACCCAAAAAATTTTCTGTACGGTGGTTGATGAGGGTTCCTAGACTTGCGTGATGTCGTTGGAATTTTGGAAGGCTATTGGCCAACCTGAGTTGCCTTCGTTGCCTACTTTGCTTATGGATTTTGACGATCAGTCGTTTAGACCACACAGGATAATTCCTTCCTTTCTTGTGCAGTTAGGGGGTAAAACTGTGTGTGTCGAATTTGAAGCAGTCGATGCACCTATCGATTACAATATTCCGTTAGGACAGAGTTGGAATTATGCGATTCATGTAGTGGCTGCCATGGTTTTTCGAGTCTTGTGTTTTCTGCATGAGGGTATAATTGTGACCATCGACCAATTGTCCTTCTCTCATCCTAAACCTTCATCAGGAGCTTCCACAGTCCTCATGATTGATAACCCGCAACCTGACACTATCAACTTAGGTGACGGTTTGTTTCCATCATTGATGGGAACTTTTGATTACCCGTTGCCTTCCAATGGTGTAAAGTTTATATCGGCTATTCCCGACTAGTTGAGGGATGCAATATTTCAAGTGTCATCTTTTAGAACGAGCTACTTTCACGACCCATGGACTTTACCTTCCCCATCGGCCTATATGGAAGGGATAAGAAACCTTGGCATGGATATGCCCTTATTCGTAGCTGAGGTTGCATACAACATTTTACAACAAGCCTCGACCAACCCAGATCTGGCTCCCTCACAGGAGTTAGATCCAATTCTCAAGCCTATTTGGGCTTAAGATTCTCTTTTCACTCAAGATCCTTTAGAATTGGTCTTTCCCTTCGACGAGGTGATTCTCGAGGCAATGATTGGTCTTGATAGACCTTGGGATGATCTACATCATAGATCTTATTTTCTTCCCGAGCTTAGTAGAGTAGAGGTGAGAGAGTTTGTTTTGACCATGAATGGAGTTATCCCTTGTCCTATCAATCCTGTGGCTAGGAACACGGTTTACGTCGAGGGTAACATGGAAATAATTTCTACAATGATTCCGATCGATATCTCTAGAACCCCTGGCATCGTGGAGAATATTTTCGTCGGAGTAGATTGATCCCCCAAAGAGATTCGAACTTACACTGAGTTATTCAAGGAGTTTCACGATGTTTTTTCTTGGTCTTACAAGGAGATGTTAGGCATTGACCCACAAATCATCGAACACGAAATCACAACTTATCCTCATGCTAAATCAGTCCGACAAAAGCTTTGTCGAGTCAATCCTCGAAAAGCAGCAACAATCAAAGAAAAAGTAGAGAAACTACTCAAAGCTGGTTTTATCTACCCCGTATATTTGATGGAATGGGTGTCAAACCCGATTCTTGTCAACAAGAAATAGGGCACGATTCGTGTTTGTATGGATTTCCATGATTTGAACAAGGCTTGCCCAAAAGACAATTTTCCAACCCCATTTATCGATCATATTGTCGATGAATGTGCGAGCTGCGATGTATTTTCGTTCATGGATGGTTTTTCAGGATACAATTAGATTCAAATCAAAACCGAGGACCAACATAAAATGATTTTTGTTTTTCCTTGGGGTACCTTCACGTATCGAAATATGCCTTTTGGCCTGAAGAACGTTGGAGGTACTTTTCAGCGGGCCATGTCGTTCACTTTTCACGACCACAAACACATAGTCGAGGCGTACCTCGATGATCTAGCATCACATTCTTGCAAGAGATATGATCATCCCACCCATCTACGACTAATCTTTGAGCAATGTCTCTACTATCAGATTCGCTTGAATCCTAACAAGTGCATTTTATGTGTGACGTCAAGTTGTCTTTTAGGTTTCATCATGTCGACAACAAGGATCATGGTCGATCCTCTCAAGGTTGAGGCGATAATTCAATTGCCTCTCCCGTGCACAATACCTCAGCTTCAGAGCTTATAGGGTAAAGTGAATTTTCTTCGCCATTTTGTCGCTAATTATGTCGAGATCACTAAAGGGTTCATGTGTATTTTGAAAAAATGTGTCCCATTCTATTGGGATGAAGCCGATGAATGCCCTTTTGAAGTTGAAACGTGCCCTGACGTCCACCCCTCTGCTCCGACCTCCTGTTTATAACAAAGATTTCTTGTTGTATTTGGCTGCTATAGAGTCGACGATCAGCATGGTATTGGTCCATGAAGATGACATGCTCGAAGAGCACATTATATACTATCTTAGCTAAGGCCTGGTTGGACCAAAACTCAACTACTCTCATGTTGGGAAAATTGCTTTGGCAGCTGTCCACGTTGAACAATGGTTCTGTCACTATATATTGCTTCGCAAGACCACTTTAATTTCCATTGTCAACCCTTTCCAATATGTGTTAACACGATAGGTCATTGGCGGAAATATGAGTAGATGGATATTTATCCTACACGAGTTTGACTTAGATTTTGTTTCTACGAAATCCAAAAATTCATTGGTCTTTGCCGAATTAATTTCGGAGCTACCAGTTGAGTCTAGTGATATTATGCCCGAAGAGTCACCCATTAATGGAGATATTTTTCTAATCGCATCTTCGGACCCCTGGTATGGAGATATACTTGTGTGTGTCCAGAATTTGAAGTGCCCCGCTTCTTATTTTTGCTATGAGCGTCGACGAATTCGACATAATGCGTTAAACTATATTATACTCTATGACACTTTGTATCATCGAGGCGTAGATTGCATTCTTCGATGATGTCTCACACATGAAGAAGCAGAGCTCATTTTGAACGAGTGTCACACCGGAGCATGTGGCAGTCATTTTTTTGGGTTGGCAATAGCCCAAAAGATTCTACGTGCAGGTTACTTCTGGCCCTCATTAATCAAGGATTGTGTGGAGGCAGTCAAGAAGTGCCACCCATGCAAGATCTTCTGTTGAAAGATACGAGCACACCCTGCTCCTATGTTTCTGGTCATTGATGTTGGTCCTTTCACCAAGTGGGGGGTTGAATTTACTACATGTCACCCGGCTTCATCCATGGGGCATCATTACATCATCGTAGTAGTAGACTACTTCACGAAGTGGGTTGAAGCTATGTCAACATTTAACAATGATGGAGAAACTATGATTCTTTTCATATTTAATCAGATAGTAGCAAGGTTCAGTATCCCGAAAGAGATTGTCACTGAAAATGACAGTTGCTTCCATAATATAATGATGATTGAATTAACGTCAAATATCAGGTTCAAACAAGAACATTCGTCACCCTACTACCTGTAAGAGAATGGTCAAGTTGAAGCTGTGAATAAGTCTCTTAAGGCTATTCTTCAACAAACGATCAATTCTACTAAGTCAAATTGGCATTTGATGTTGTATTCAACGTTGTGGTCCTATCGAATGATTGTGAAGACTGCCATCGATTTTTCACCTTTTCAACTCTTATACGAGATGGAAGCAGTCTTACCTATTGAATGTTAGATCCCTTCTTTAAAGTTGGCAGTGGAGTTACTGCCAGACACTTCACCGATTGAGGAACGCCTTCTATATCTTTAGTAGCTCGATGAGAAACGTCATGATGTAGCCTTAGCCAACGAGGCTCATAAGCAATGAGTAAAGTGTTAGTATGATCGGTCAGTTTTCCCTCGAATTTTCTCTGAAAGAAATCTTGTCCTAGTCTATGATCAAGACAAAGATCCCCTGGGGGCAGGCAAGTTCAAACCCATGTGGTTCCGACCTTTCATTGTGAAAGAGGTCTTAGAGAAGGGCGCTTATCGTCTAGTTGATTTTGAGGGAAATGCTTTAGTGGAGCCTAGAAATGGGCTCTACCTTAAGAAGCACTACTCTTAGGTTGGTCACCTAGGTGGCTTATTGTATATATGTATAGTCTCTTATACATTTTTTGTCTTTTCTGTCTTGTGGACCTGTAGTTATTTATGTATTCTTTTTCACTGTGGTAGATTTTAATTGAATTAGAGGTTTACTTTGGGTTCGCGGATGGTGCTAGCCGACACATTGGGAGGCTTGTTTCCGCAACTTGGATGATTTTCACACCTAAAGGCCAGTTGATATCTTCCGGAGGTATTTTTGTAGGCTACACAACCAATAATGTTGCTGAGTACAATGCAACGATAGAATTTCTACGTGATGCTTTGTCACATGGCATTTCTCGCTTCCAGGTTTACTTAGATGCTCAACTAGTTGTGTCTCAGTTAAATGGGGTTTACCACGTTTATTATCCCACTCTTCATCGACGATTACTTAGCGTACGTCTCTTAAAATGATCTTTTGATTACATTACGTATATCTATGTTCCTAGGAGATTTAATCATTTAACAAATACTATAGCTAAGCAAGTTTTAGATTGGAATGTTGCTCACATATAAAAATAAAAGCACACACATACACATGTAAATACATTTGTAAAAA
>SNQJ01S0016007.1:211402-223366 GCA_010110895.2 Picea sitchensis
AGGTCTGATACCAACTAATTTGAAAATGGAATGAATATGTTTTCAATAAATCTTAAAAAATGAAGAAGACTTATCTCTTTAAATTGCAAGTGTTTGGGTAATTGGATCAAGTTACTAACACATAAATTTAGTGAGTTTTACTTAAGCATGAGTAGCATATCAGATAGATAAAAACCATCAACAATGAACACATAACACAACAAATGATAAAGGAGTTCACTCCTCTCTTGGGCTACATCTCCTGGTCTAGCTTCCCTTGGATCATTTTCATCATGATTAAAAAGTGATGTTACAGTGCTCCGAATACAAAATGGATGGCTTCAGAACGTCCAAAAACCCCTAGCTGGGCTTTTTCGGCACCTGGTTTGGCCAAAAAATGAAGAAGTTACACCTCCTAGAAGTTTTCGCCTTCAAGCTTGCTGTACCTGGTCACCAAAACGCACCTGTGAATCCCCCAACCCGGCTTCTGCAGCATTATTGGGCCTAAAAACCAACACACATGCGCATCCAACAAAATAGGGCAAATTGTCAAACAATTAACGAGATTAACACCCCCTTGGGCGAAGGTGCTAGTCGCATGGGGGGCATGTGGCCATGTCCCAATGCCTAATCTGGGTCCGTTTGCATGTTTGAATGTCATGCTGAAAAGTGGTAGGTGTGTGGCACATGTGTCTGTTGGTGTGTTAAACCCCCATGCAAAAACTAAGGAGTGGTCGTATGGTGTTAAAAACTGCTGGATAAACTGAAACAAACCCTGCGCGCCAAACAAAACCCATGTACTAACTATACCATAAAAATATGCACCAAAAATCCACGTTCCAAGATCCCGTGCCAAAGGTTGAATTCTTAGGTTATATGGAAAGGTTCTATGCGATGTGCGCTGGGGGATGGGGCCTAGCCCCGAACCTATTCTCCACCACCCGAACTCTTAACACTATTCAAATATTATATTTAAAACATATGGTATAAGCAACAATGTGGGTGGGCTAGTAGCCCGACCCTGCCAAAGCACTCCCCATGCCTGGAGGTCGCGGGTTCAACTCCTGTGGAGTCACAAACATTTTCCAACTGCCAACCAATGGAGGAGTGCCATGTTGTAGCCCACGACTAGGTCATGTGGAACCATTACATTCACCAAGATGAGGACACATGTCAAAACACCATTCGCCCATGTCTACCAACACCTGTTCAGTCAGCATTCCAACTCACCTACCATGTCACTATACGGCTATACGACTTGTATGGTCAGCTGCGACGTCAACATTGTATGGACTTTACAACCAACAATTTTTTTTTCTATTTGGAGAAATGAACAGAACACAGTATCTTGCTCATACGGGGTCCATTTGACCCCGTTCAAGTTGTGTTGGGTTCATAACAATGAGGCCTACACACATGTATGCTTTGAAATGATTCCTAGCACTTTGATTTTTGAGAAAAAAATGATCCCCTGGTGTTATCATGGCCTGGAATGGCGGTGGCATGTTGTCGAAGTGACTCAGCAATAGAGCCTATGGTTAGGTGTAAAGGTGTTCACCCAAATTTAGTTGGGTTGGCTACAAATCATAAAAAAATAAGTAATCTTGTGCTCTGTGTATTGAGTGTAATGAATGGCTAGTCCCTATAATTGTATTCCTAAATGCATAAGCTGTTTTGATGGAATGAATTGTGATTTCATTGCAAGTCCTTATGCTGATGTAAATGTGGAAATCTGTGAATGGTTGTTACCTATGCTTTCATTTGTGAATGGATATCATTGTATAATGAATTGAATACTTGTATCATGTGCAAGTTTATTACACTGGATAAAAATGAAATCATGCATACTTCTACAATTAACATAATTGTATGGTTCTGAGCAAGAACCTGCAAGGAAAATGAAGTAATGATGGTTAAATTGAGTTGAGATGAATGGCTTCAATATTACCAATTAGTATATGAATGAGAAAACAATGCTGGGTACGAAAGGCTGAAGAAGGCCGATAAACCTTGTGTTTTTTCTCGATAAATCTTATGTTGTTTCCCTCTCCTTGACTTAGAAGGTTTGTAGGATTTCAAATCCTCGTTTGAGTGTCAAGTAGCAGGATTATTGCTTGCTAGTGAATGGGTTACAGAATTCATGGAGGTAAGGTTAAAAATCTAGCAAGATGATGCAACATAAGGCTACAAAAAACTTCCCATGTACATACGCTTGCTGCATGCTAGAAAAACCACGTACATATGCTTGCTGCACACTAAAAAACCCATGTATACCTCCAAAATTTGTAAAAATTAAAATTTTTCAAGGAATTCAATGGAATTTATGGGTTATTGGAGGCTTCCCAACCAATTCACTTGCTATAGCTCATCCCCCAACCGAATAACTATCATTTTGTTATATAAAAGGAGGTCTTAGGGTCTCATTCCATAAACAAGCATTAGAGCGATGAAACTGTGCCCAAATTCCCTTTCCTTCCTCACCCAAGTATTTGCAACCTTTTGTGAGTTATTGCCTCAACATTCCCTCTCTAGCCCTTTTCTCCCATACAATCCATTCCCTTCCCTTGAGGTGATCAGTATATTGTGAGAGAAGGCATTCGAAAGGTGCACTTGGAGCATTGTTAAGAGGAGCCCAGACCAGGTTCACAGAGCGTTGGCCTACAAAGGTTGTAATTTCCAATCTTTGAGTATTGAATAAAATAATATATTTCCCCTATCCCAAATGATGGTTTTTATGTATTTTATTTGATTTATACATAACAATTTATATCTAAACCTAATTGATGAATACAAATAGAATGCTTGTAGCCTTGTTTTCCTAGTTGTGGATGCAGGTAAGCTTTGGGAGGAGACTTGCAGCCTTGGGAGCTACAAAGCTTGAGGAGATCAACACCAAACATTGGATAAAAGGTACAGTTTCTGATTTACTCTTTCATTTCTTTCCATTCATGTATTTTGGAATGTTTGGGTTAGTGTAGGAATTGACTTTTAGGGAGTCATTTGCTCTGTCTATACTTAGAACCCTGGTATAGTTATAGGGGGGTTTTAGAGGGAGGTTTTTTGGGTTTTTAATTGGATTCTTGATTTCCTTTTGAGTTTCAGTCAAGTTCACTGAGTCTTTTAAGGGTTCTTGGTCACCTGCAAGATGCATACCAACTTTCCTTGCCTTGTCAATCTTCCTAGTCTTTTTATTTTTGAAAAGTATCAGAGGTGTACGAACCCTGTTTTGGGTTAGCCCACGTACATATGTGCTCTGCAAAGTAGACAACTCGCGTACATACGCAGGCTGCTGATGCAATAGCTCGTACCTTTGTGTCTTGAAAGTGTTTTTTAACAAAGAGAGGTCTGTCTCTTTCCTGATATAAGTTTGGGATTCTCAGGACTATCTTGAACCTGTCAGAGTCTCTATCTTTGGCCATAGCTTGGGTTAAAGTTTCGATTAACATGTTCCTTAGTTTTATTTTGTTTGTCCTAAAAAGTTTAGATAGAACTGTCAAGTTTTAGATCCTCCTTTTGGTTTCTTGTTTGAATCCCTGTGTTTTCATAGTTGGCTTAGGGTCTTTATCAATCTTGGTTTCAATTTTCTTTTTGTTCCTATTTCTTTCTTTGAAAAACAAAAAAAGTTTTTACTTCAGTTTTTCTTGTTAAAGCAGTTCGAAAAATAAAAAAAGAATTATTTTCTTGCATTTAGTTTGGTAAAGTAGTCAAGGTTGTTGTTTGCAAAAAAAAAGAGTCTTCGTTTAAAAGTTCTTTTTGATTTTCTGAAATACAAGTAGTTTTGCTTAGTCAAACAAAAACACTTTTTAGGAAACTTTTAATTACAAGATCAAACAGTGTTTAGAAAAGTTGAATTTTACAAAGAGTTTTACAAACTTTTCTTTAAGTTCGAAGTATCTTTTTTCTTTCAAATGCTTTAAAGTTCTCTTCCTTATTCATCTCTTCATAAAACCATTAGTTGCACGACCACACACGTTGCATAATTCAATTCTTAAAATTAACGGTTAACTTAAAATATATTAGACTTTCTGTTTGTAGGGTTCACCAACTAGTTTAGGATTTTAGGGCCTTGAATCAGGTGTGAAGAGGAAACTCTTCAAGGCCATTTTAAAACAAACATTAGAGTCTGAGATAGGGAGTGTATTAAGTCCAGTGTCATAAGAGTTAGTCGGGAACCCCCTCTAATAGAGGGGATAAACATGAGGTCACATGAGGAAAGGCAGAGGAGATAACCCCTCCAAAGCCAAACTAAGCGTAGTGGGGATTGTATGTTGAGGGTATTTCTTGGGAACAATATCGATCGCATTTTCCTACAGAGCTTCATGGACCTTGAATCCATTCGATATCCTTAGTTGTCTTCCAGACCAATTTATTTTGACACCCTTGAAGGGATTCAAACTTGTTATCCTTCTCATTACGATCTGCCCGACTGTCGATTGTACCCTCCTGGTGACTGACTGTGCATTGGAAACTTAGTTGCCCATATTTTATGAACTTACAAAGGTGCCAGTGGGGGTATATCACAGAACCTAGGGAGGACGTCAGATCATGCTTCGCAGAGTATACCCAGAGGGTTCTTCCATGTTTGAGTTACACTTGCACCGTTAGTTGCTCTAGTGTCAATTGGCGTAACTATCCTTCCCACTAGTTAGTCGACTGCTTGATTTATATTTAGGAAACTTTTTAGTGTGTGTGTTCCACGCTAGTCAAGCCTTACTGTGTCATTTGATCATTTCACAAAGTGGAATATCAACAGCTCCGTCGATCGCAAAGGCTTCAGGGCCTGTTGTTGGTTACTTTGGAGCCACCTCTGCCACTGTTGAGGAAAAGAATTGATCAAGAAGGATTGTTTAAAGTGATCGAGCCACATGAAACTATGCCCGATCTTGCTTCGAGGGGAGACTTTCTAACACTGGAGGAATCCATCATTTCTGACATTGAGACTGAAGGTTTCAGGCCAACAAATCCTCTGATTACTGACTTGTCGATAACGATTTTAATTCATATTGTCCCTCCTGAGGTGACATCTTCTGAGTGCCAGTTAGTTCGACGAGCGACAATGGAAGTGAATTCTTCTACTTCATCTGAGAGTCCCCATACTCCCGTTATGACTATTACTAGAGGGGGAATCATACCTCCTCCCCCACCTTCACCAGTTAGGACCTCAATTGTCCCAACTCCCATGACTCCGAGCAGTGGTTCGATACCTTTAATGACTTCGACCACTATTTTGTTTACTCAGAACACGACGGGAAGTCCCTTCTCATATGGGATGCCCGACTTTGATACGAATTCAGTTCTTACTTATTCTACCTTATAGACTATGGGTCTAGGGGTAGGGAGATCCAATGATCCCTTGGAATTGTCAACTGCGGGCACTACTATCCATTTTAATGCTATTCCTTACGCTGGGGGTAATATACCTACTCTGTCCCCTTCGCTTGATGATTCTTTTTAGTAGCCAATCGAGCCTAATGCTAATTATAGCTTGTTTGGTGGAGGTAGTTTAGGACCTTCCTCTTATACAACGCCGGTGGGATCTATGCCATTCTCTTTTTTTGGTGTGTTTGGGAACAATGCTTTTTCTTCAACCGCTTTCTTGACTGGGGGAAACCCCAGCTTTATTCATAGAACCCAATGCAAGGTACCATTCCTTCATAGGGAGTGACGACTGGAGTATACTCCACATAGGGTATTTGGAATCCTTGGTAGGGCTCGTTTACCTCGCAAGGAATGTCGGTTAGGGGTAACCCCTTCTATACTCAATGGAACCCTGAGAAAGGCTCTGTACCTATGCCAGGTGGATCGATTGGGGGCATCCCCTATCAAGGTCCTTGGAACACAACACAGGGAACAATCCCTACTCAAGCTATGTCATCCAATTTTGAGAGTAAACCGATGAAGCCTCGACAGACAAAGTTTCCTTTTGTTGGTCAAGGCCATGATTTCTACCAAAAACTTGGCCAATAGTCCAACTTCTCCTGGCAACCTAGTGCCAGCCAAAATCCAGGGCCCTCTTTTCCTGTAAATAATCCACAACCGAAACTACCCTTTCTGAAAACTCTGCATTTGCCAGACTTGTTGAGATTACTGAATGACCTGATTTGTCACAATCTACATTGGCCCCCCATGCCGACTAAGTTTCCTTCGAATATTCCAAAATTTGAGGGAAATCCTGGAGAAGATCTAGGTGATCATGTGACTACCTTTCAGTTGTGGTTCTTGTCAAAGTCGTTAAAATACGACTCCGTTCAGTTGCACCTTTTTCAATGCACTCTTATAGGGGGTGCTGCGAAGTGGTATATTGAGCTTGACTGATCAAGGTACTCTTACTTTAATGACTTGGTGATGGTCTTATTAAAACATTTCCAGTTACCTGTGAGATATGATGTCGACACCAAACTGCTAGCCAACTTCAAGCAAACCAATGCCAACCACATCTCTGATCATATCCAAGAATGGAAGTGAAGAAAGAGTTTGATTAAGGTCAAGGTTCCTCCTGCTTTCTTTCTTGAGTGGTTCTTGAAGTCTTTGGTTCCCTGTATATCCAAGGACATCGCAACATCTAGGGCATTTTCAGAAGAGGCGGCTATTATGAGAGCCCAACAACTAGAACTGATCTACTCTTAGTCTGGCATGCTCTACGAGATCTTGCCAAATGCACCACAGTCTACTCTCGATAAGGCCAAAAAAAAGTCTAGGCCCCACGTTGAAGGCATTGTGGGATCAACACAAAGCAAGTCCATGGATTTGTTGTCAAATCAATTGCAACAATTGTGGATACAACAGACTATGGCCAACCAGAGTCCTAGTTTGGCTATCCCCGCTACCCAGATGTCATATGTACATAGTGTGCAGTCGACGAATCCCAAGGCTAACCAGTAGACCAAGGGAAAGAAGAAACAACGAAATAAAAAGGGTAAAGGGGATTAAAAGGCTGCCAACAATGTCGGCGGGGGAAAAACTGAGAAGAAGAAGTCAAAGTATCCATGTAATATCTGCACAGAAGACCACCCGAGTCACTTATGCCCTAGGCTTGCAGAAGCTCAAAAGATACTAGCACAACAACAAACTGTTGTGTTGACGAACCCTTTTCCACAAGGGAAAAATATGGCTTAGGCTTCCGCATCCACAAGCGCGATAGGGGGAAGTCAGGGACCCCTTGCGCCTACCACTAACAACCTGACCGCGAACATTTACATGATGAATGCCTATGCTCATTTATCAACCAGGACTTGTGACTACAGAATGCCAGGATCTGTCGAGAATGGAAAGGCGGCCACTAACTGATTGACTCCTCTCCAAATTGAGAAGGTAGTGGGAGAAACAATGACTCACATCCGTAAAGGTGTGTTTAAGAAGGCTTCCCATAATCCAAACGTGAAGGCGGCTCATAAATACTCTGTCATGGAGGATATGGCACAGAACCCTTGTGGGATGTCTACTCTGGAGGTTCTCCAGAGTTGCCCCTCACAGAGAAAAGATCCGTTGTTTGCCTTGGGAGTGGCAGAGACTAGTAACCTAGGAGTGATTGTGTTCGATCCAATTGACGTAAAACCTTGTCTTCCTCACCATGTTTCCTTTTAGATAGTAGTGGAATACACCACAAAATCATTGAAACAAAACATTTTCCGTACGGTGGTTGATGAGGGTTCCTAGACTTGCGTGATGTTGTTGGAATTTTGGAAGGCTATTGGCCAACCTGAGTTGTCTTTGTCACCTAATTTGATTACGGATTTTGACGATCGGTCGTTTAGACCACACAGGATAATTCCTTCCTTCCTTGTGTAGTTAGGGAGTAAAACTGTGTGTGTTGAAGTTGAAGTAGTCGATGCGCCTCTCGACTACAATATTATGTTAGGACAGAGTTGGACTTATGCGATTCATGCAGTGGCTGCCACGGTTTTTTAGGTCTTGTGTTTTTCGCATGAGGGTAGAATTGTGACCATCGATCAATTGTCCTTCTCTCATCCTGAACCTTCATCAGGAGCTTCCACAGTCTTGATGATTGATAACCCACAACCTAGCACTATCAACTTAGGTGACGGTTTGTTTCCATCATTGATAGGAACTTTTGATTACCCGTCGCCTTCCAATGGTGTAAATTTTATATCGACTGTTCCCGACCAGCCGAGGGATGCAATATTTCAAGTGTCATCTTTTAGAATGAGATACTTTCACGACCCATGGACTTTACCTTCCCCATCGACCTATATGGAAGGGATAAGGAACCTTGGCATGGCCATGCCCTTATTCATAGCTGAGGTTGAATACAACATTTTACAGCAAGCCTCGACCAACCCAGATCTGGCTTCCTCATAGGAGTTAGATCCAGCTCTTGAGCCTATTTGGGCTTAAGATTCTCTTTTCACTCAAGATCCTTTAGAATTGGTCTTTCCCTTCGATGAGGTGATTCTTGAGGCAATGACTAGTCCCGACAGACCTTGGGATGATCTACATCATAGATCTTATTTTCTTCCTGATATTTAAAGTAGAGTAGAGACAAGAGAGTTTGTTTTGACCATGAATGGAGATAGTCCTTGTCCTATCAATCCTGTGGCTAGGAACACAGTTACGTCGAGGGTAACATGGAAATAATTTCTACAACGATTTCGATCGATATCTCCAGAACCCCTGGCATCATGGAGAATGTTTTCGTCGGAGCAGATTGATCCCCCAAAGAGATTCGAACTTACACTGAGTTATTCAAGGAGTTTCACGATGTTTTTTCCTGGTCTTACGAGGAGATGTCAGGAATCGACCCACAAATCATCAAACACAAAATCACAACTTATCCTCATGCTAAATTGGTCCAACAGAAGCTTCGTCGAGTCAATCCTCGAAAAGCAGCAACAATCAAGGAAAAAGTAGAGAAACTACTCAAAGATGGTTTTATCTACCCCATACATTTGACGGAATGGGTATCAAACCTGATTCTTGTCAACAAGAAATAGGGCACGATTCGTGTTTGTATGGATTTCCATGATTTGAACAAGGCTTGCCCAAAAGAAAATTTTCCAACCCCATTTATCGATCATATTGTCGATGAATGTGCAACCTGCGATGTATTTTCGTTCATGGATGGTTTTTCGGGATACAATCAGATTCAAATCAAACCCGAGGACCAACAAAAAACAAGTTTTGTTTTTCCTTGGGGTACCTTCACGTATCGAGATATGCCTTTTGGCCTGAAGAATGTTGGAGCTACTTTTCAACGGGCCATGTCATTCGCTTTTCATGACCACAAACACATAGCCGAGGTGTACCTCGATGATCTAGCATCACATTATCGCAAGATATATGATCATCCCGCCCATCTACGAATAATATTTGAGCGATGTCGCTACTATCAGATTTTCTTTAATCCTAACAAGTGCAGTTTCTGCTTGACGTCAAGTCGTCTTTTAGGTTTCATCATGTCGACAACAAGGATCATGGTTGTTCCTCTCAAGGTTGAGGCGATAGTTCAATTGCCTCTCCCATGCACAATACCCTAGCTTCAGAGCTTATAAGGGAAAGTGAATTTTCTTCGCCCTTTTGTCGCTAATTATGTCGAGATCAATAAAGGGTTCATGTGTATTTTGAAAAAATGGGTCCCATTCTATTTGGATGACGCTAATGAATGCTCTTTTGAAGCGTTGAAACGTGCCCTGACGTCCATCCCTCTGCTCTGGCCTCCTGATTATAACAAAGATTTCTTGTTGTATTTGGATGCTGTAGAGTCGACCATTGGCATGGTCTTGGTCCATGAAGATGACATGCTCGAAGAGCACATTATATATTATCTTAGATGAGGTCTGGTTGGACTAGAACTCAACTACTCTCATGTTGAGAAAATTTCTTTGGCAGCTGTCCATGTTGACCAATGGTTCTGTCACTATATATTGCTTCGCAAGACCATTGTAATTGCCATTTTCAACCCTTTCCAATATGTGTTAACACGATAGGTCATTGGCAGAAAGATGAATAGATGGATATTTATCCTACAGGAGTTTGACTTAGATTTTGTTTCTACGGAATCCAAAAATTCATTGGTCTTTGCTGAATTAATTTCGGAGCTACTAGTTGAGTCTAGTGATATTATGCCCAAAGAGTCACCCATCAATGGAGATATTTTTCTAATCACATATTCGGACCCCTGGTATGGATATATACTTGTGTGTCTCCAAAATTTGAAGTGCCCCGCTTCTTCTTTTTTCTATGAGCGTCGACGAATTTGACATAATGTGTTAGACTATCTTATACTCAATGACACTTTGTACCATCAAGGTGTAGATTGCATTCTTCAACGATGTCTCACACATGAAGAAGCAGAGCTCATTTTGAACGAATGTCACACCGGAGCATGTGGCAGTCATTTTTCTAGGTTGGCAATAGCCCAAAATATTCTACGTCCATGTTACTTCTGGCCCTCATTAATCAAGGATTGTGTGGAGGCGGTCAAGAATTGCCAATCGTGCAAGATCTTCTATTGAAAGATACGGGCACACCCTACTCATATGTTTCTGATCATTGATGTTGGTTCTTTCACCAAGTGGGGGGTTGAATTTACTACATGTCACCCGGCTTCATCCAGGGGGCATTGTTACATCATCGTAGCAGCAGACTACTTCACGAAGTGGGTTGAAGCTATGTCAACATTTAACAATGATGGAGAAACTATGAATCTTTTCGTATTTAATCAGATAGTAGCAAGGTTCAGTATCCCAAAAGAGATTATCACTGAAAATGATAGTTGCTTCCATAATAGAATGATGATTGAATTAACGTCAAATATTGGGTTCAAACAGGAACATTTGTCACCCTAATACCCACAAGAGAATGGTCAAGTTGAAGCTGTGAATAAGTCTCTTAAGGCTATTCTTCAATAGATGATCAATTCTACTAAGTCAAATTGGCATTTGATTTTGTATTCAACATTGTGGTCATATCGAATGATTGTGAAGACTGCCATCGATTTTTCACCTTTTCAACTCATATACGGGATGGAAGCAATCTTACCTATTGAATTCAGGTCCCTTCTTTAAAGTTGGTAGTGGATTTACTGCTAGACACTTCATTGCTTGAGGAATGCCTTCTATATCTTTAGTATCTCGATGAGTAGCGTCATGATGTAGCCTTAGCCAACGAGGCTCATAAGCAATGAGTCAAGTGTTAGTATGATCGGTCAGTTTTCCCTTGAATTTTCTCTGAAAGCAATCTTGTCCTGGTCTATGATCAAGACAAAGGTCCCCTGGGGGCAGGCAAGTTCAAACCCATGTGGTTCAGACCTTTCATTGTGAAAGAGGTCTTAGAGAAGGGTGCTTATCGTTTAGTTGATTTTGAGGGAAATGCTTTAGTGGAGCCTAGAAATGGGCTCTACCTTAAGAAGCACTACTCTTAGGTTGGTCACCTAGGTGGATTCTTGTATATATGTATAGTCTCTTATACATTTTTTTGTCTTTTTTGTCTTGTGGACCTGTAGTTATTTATGTCTTCTTTTTCACCATGGTAGATGTCAACTGAATTAAAGGTTTACTTTGGGTTCACAGACAATGCTAGCCGACACATTGGGAGGCTTGTTTTCACAACTTGGAGGATTTTCACACCTGGAGGCCAGTTAATATCTTCCAGAGGTATTTTTGTAGTCTCCACAACCAATAATGTTGCCGAGTACAATGCAATGATAGAATTTCTATGTGATTCTTTGTCACATGGCATTTCTCATTTCCAGGTTTACTTAGATGCTCAACTAGTTGTGTCCCAGTTAAATGGGGTTTACCAAATTTATTATCCCACTCTTCATCAACAATTACTTAGCATACGCCTTTTAGAACGATCTTTTGATTACATTACGTATATCCATGTTCCTAGGAGATTTAATCATTTAACAAATACTCTAGCTAATCAAGTTTTAGATTGGAATGTTGCTCACATATAAAAATAAAAGCACACACATACACATGTAAATACATTTGTAAAAAATGTTATCCATAAAGAAAGAAATAT
>SNQJ01S0016008.1:13225-28007 GCA_010110895.2 Picea sitchensis
ATTGTCACCTGCCATCTCACACTCTAAACAACCCGTTGGCAATTTATTACTAGCTAACGTATCCATTAGCCTGCCGACCTGTCCCCCATGCCCAACGGGTATCTGTTTACTCAAAACCACTGTTTCCCTTCTTTCTTCCATTGCTTACTATATCGCCTCACCAAAAAATACCTTTCTCGTCACACCAGATCATTTTTCCCCCTTTTCTCTCCATTTCAGTCAACTATCCCAAGCCACCATCATCCCCACTAATGATTGTTTGATTTGCAGGTATATTTACAGCGATGGCGCCAAAATCAAAGAGGACAGAAGCTGAGGAAAATCCTTTCCTCCTACCTCCTATCGACCTCGATAGGATCCCCCTGGTAGACAAAGACCATTTAATCGTAGACACCAGTTGTGAGTTTGACTTCCCGGAATTTCATTCATGGCTCAAAGAGGTTTTTCTTGACTAGAGCGACAAAATCGGGCTCTGGGAGTCAAACCTTCCCCTTATATTTTCCCCTAGGTTCATCATTTCCCTGAATTCACCCTCAAATGCCAAGCCCATTACATCCCCAACTAGATACCCATATTGTCCTCGTCAGGAGAAATTCTTTTCCTCATTACACCTGAAACCATTGACCAGATGATGCAGATACCCAGAGCCGAATCTGCCTCACCTTTCAACCTTGAAATCATCACATAACTATATCAGAAATTACCTTTTCCCCAAAGAGATCAGATTTTCGAGATTTTCCTCCCACAGGCCGCTCAGCTCCCCACTACAAATCCCCCGTATCCTTCATCCTTGTTCTCGGTAAAGGGAAACCAGGTCATCTCGTCGCTCTGTGCCCTGCTTGGGTATTTTTCGGATGAATGGGTGGATGAACCCATATTGGTTTTTCTATCCATTTTCTCCATAGATGAGAGAACCACTACTCAGTTTGACTATAGCACCTTCCTGGAAGACAACATTCATGAGCAATTCTCAAATTTCACCACAGAAGTCATGTTTCGGTATTCCTCAATACTGGCATACATGTTCATGTTCTTTCAAGTAGACAAATTCTCCTTTTCGATGCAGAAGATGGAAAAGGATGGGCGACCACAGGTGGTGACAGTGTGGACTTCGCTACTCAGACACAACTCTACATAATTCAGCTTCAAACAATTTATTGAGTTGATCTACCATCCCGCGGTGAGCATACTCAGTGGTAGACCTAAGCCGAGAATAAATGAGGAAATTCAGAGAATCCTACACCTCTCGGATCTTGCAAAAAATGGGAGACTGGTACCTGTACCAGGACCACACAGAGATCAGAGTGTATGGGTGAGAATTGGCTCCATACAAGTTACCCAAGTATCTTCCCGTAAGGATATTTTCCCTGGAGTACATAAGGCAGATGATCAACTCAAACGACATACATTTTGTGTCTTTGAAAAAGAAGAAACAACTTAAGATCAAAGGGAAAATAGGATCATTTATATGCAATAGTCGAGGCATTAGGGAGGAAGAAGATAGACTGTTAAAGGAGATGAAGTTTTTTTTTATCTTCATATGGCATTATGAGCCCTGTGGGATAATTTCAGAGATGAGAGTTAAGAATAAGAATATCTCATATGTCCACACATCTAGGCCTGAGATAGAGAAGTTCACCAACCAAACCAAATGGGAGCCAAACACTCTGGTTGAGATAGAACAATAGGACCTTTCAGTCGTTATCTCACAGACCACTACACCACAGGCTCCCAAGGAGAAAAGGCCCAGGAAGGAAACTTCACCTTCCATCACTGAAGTGTCATCTGAAGAGTTCCAATTACACACCAAGAGGCCAAAGACCAGTCAGTCACATGACACGACTGGTGAAAAGGGAATTCAATCCACTACAACTCTGGAGGTTGATCGGTCGCTCCTTAGTACAAGCAGCAAACAAATCGTGACTAAAATGTTGCCCAAGAATCCTACAGCTACTCCACCAATCAACCAACCGAGCAAAACAGGACCAAAATTGAGTATTTTTTAGAAATATGATCTGATTAAAAAGAGAAATTAGACGTTGACCAACAACATGTATGCTCAATTTTGGAATCAAACATCAACTGCACAACACAGACTATTGTCTGCATTCGACACTGAGAAGGGTAGAATGCACATGGCATTTCTGCAAGCACAGGTGCCAGACCTGAAAGTAATCACCGATTACAAAAGGACAACATTCAAATTTCAGACTAAAGATGTGCATCCAGCTGATCAAATGGATCTGCACAGGAAAACTGGAGAAATGGTTTTCTCCACATTGGAAAATGCTTCTACTACTACCTCTAGGTTACAAGTATCTCTGAACAACATCCAGACATAGCTGAAGTTAGAAAAAATATCATCCTTTCCCAAGGATAACAGGATAAAGACGTTGGAAGAACTGGTCCTCAAGATCGATTATGATCCCTCAAATGTGAAAGCAGTCGAGGATATGCTCAAAAAGAAAAATGTTGATATAGCATCTGTGAGGAAACAGTTAAAACTGCCACCAACAGAAGACTCAGAGGCAAAGGAAATAGCAGAGACAAAAGGGTAAAAGGATGAGATGCTCAAACTGATCATGGAGCAGAATGCGCAGTTGAAGGAAATGGAAGTGGAATTGGAAAAACTAGTGAAAGAGAAGGAGAAGTCAAAGCCCATGGAGGTCATTCCACTGGCCGCAGTTCCACTCGTACGAGTGAGCACAACATCTGTAGCAGAAATTCCCTCGGCAAATCCACTGACAACTATCGAGAAAACAATTGAACTGGATAAATCCATGGAAGACATGAATTTGCAAGAGACAGAGATTAGCAGACTCAAAAATGAGGTTGAGAACCTTTAGGAACTCAAATATTCCTTCCAATCCAGCTACTCCAAGGAAAAAAAAACTTCAGACAAACTTAAACAGGAATTGCAATAACTTCAAAAGAAAACAGTGGTGGGAAAAACACTTGTTGAGGTCAAAGAAAGTGTTTGGATGGATATCACCAAGTCCATGAATGAAATATGGCCAATGATACAAATCATGTTTGATAAAAATGAGTTGGTGCAAAGAAGTCAGCAAGCTATCGAGAAGATAAGAGCAGAATTGGGAGAGATGCCCACAGAAGCTACTGAGATCATCAAATTTCTGAATTCCAAAACCAGAGAGGAGCTAGAGGAGTTAAAGATTGAAGATAGAACATAGACCAGCCTTGAGGTAAAGAGAGTCCTAACCAAGAGAGGAATGATGCTACATCTGGAGGAAAATGTCCAGACCATGGACGCATGAGTGAAAATATTTTTCAGCAAGATCGAAACTCTGCAGAAGAAAGGCCTTCATGGTATGAGAGTTATAAATGACAAGTTGATGACACTTTCCGATTACAAAAAGAAACTAGCCATTGTGGCTAAGGATAGCTCAAAATTATCAGGAATACAAGGCAGTATCATGGGAAAGGAATTCTTATATGCTTTATAGTTAGACATCAACATACAACATGAGATCCGATACATCTTCATCATCAAGCCGACTTTTTCCAAGTACACAGAGATGGATGAAGTATACCAAAAATTGCTCAAAGTCAGCGTTCCCAGTCACCTTCGATGGGAAGAGCTTTGCAATCTGATCGAGTATTCAATGAGGTGTCCAAGCCTAGTCAGGTATCCAGTCAGACAAGTTCGTGTAGAGGCCTCACCAATGGTTCACCCCAAGAAATCAGCATGAAGTTTAACACATCATCAAGCAGTTTCCTAAATTTTTGTATCTTGTTAAGTTAGTTAGCTAGATTTAGAATAGTCACGTCCTGATCTTTAATGATAGGATCGTATGTAATTTTTGGTTATAAATACTTCAGACTTTGAAGTATTGAGGGTTGATCTTTATGCCCTGCAAGCTACAAGACTGTAATTTTTATCAAGAGATCTTCCAGTAATACAAAGAGACATTTTTCACAGGATTCTCACATGTTATTCATTGGTGATGTTTTCTTTTCTATGTTGAATGTTCTTCTTGCTCAATTGTCATATTGGTTTCTAATCTAATATTTAAAAGTAACTCACGTTGTAGTATTTATCTTTGTATACCCTGTTTCAGACTTTGAAAGATTTTAATGTTCATCTTCTGATATTAAAGTGAAGAAATTCTTAAATGCTTCTTTACTTTAATTGATATTCTCATCTTTTCTGCTATTCATCACTTTATTGCTAAAGAATCCAACAAATGCATTATCTTTCCCTGTGAAAATAATCCTTTGTTTATGGCTTATATTTCTACTTTTATAATATAGACCCCATAGACCAATGGATGCGTAAAACCATTTTCAGCCAACTTAACGAAAAAAACAAACCCTTCCAATCTCATTTATTTTATATAACTAGCCTAATATCTTAAAGTTAAAACATAGCTAAATCATATAGAGAGATCCCTCTCTGAAACTGTTAGGGCTAGATCCCAGTTTCAAAGTGGTTGGATAAAGTTACCTCTCGTAGATTTCTTCTTTACTGGCAACCTCTGGGAATTTACAGAGAGATAACACTGACCAAGATAAGCTTGCAGCATTGAAGTTTAGCGACTTCAACCTCAGCGATAGGAAGGTTTACAACATTCTCTCCCTGCATAAGTTTCTATTGAGAACAAAAGGAAAGAACTCAAAGATTACCCCTCAGTCATGGACCCAGAACCTCACGCAGTCCACCCTACTGAATGTTATGAAGATTTTGAACTTCGAGCGATACCAGGAGGTGAACACATACATCAAATTACTATTTTCTTGCTATCATGGAGTTTATTTGTGATTGAACCGCTACATCACAGTGTATCCGACATTGTTCAATCGGATCATAGGGATAAGCATGCAAGTCCCTGACCCAAAGGATTTCTACCCCAGAAAGACCGTGAATCGCACTCTTTCCAAGAGGATAAAGGATACTTATGGAGATGTAGAGAAGGGAACGTGAGGCTACAAGGTAGTCTCTATCAAAAGCAGCGCAGTATGCCTATCCTATCAATTTATTACAAGGAAATTAGTTTGCAAGAACTAGCCCACCCAAGTAACTGGATTTGTAGTTGACTTCGCAGGGAAGTGTGCGGAGGGCATACATATGAATTCGACGAAGTACTTGTTGAACCAATTAGAACTGGACTGCAGGGAAGCACAAGACCAAGGATATGAGTTCCACTTCAGTTGGCTTCTCATCTTAATCGCGTTGATCACATGGGAGATGCCAGAATGTGTGACCTTCCCGAACATCGAGCCCTTTGAACCACTGGCCGTGAAGTTCAGTACATTGTGGTACTCCAGCGACATGAAAAAGAAGTGGAAATAAAATGTTGTATTCCACACTTATTATACCCAGATGAATACCATTATCTAGTCCGAGCTTCATATAACCCCAAACACACTCCACAGGTTTATACCCTTGATGAAATTTAGCACAAACCGCCATTTCATCTATATCATAACACGCGCTGATGAGCATAAACAATAGCTACAGTCATACTACAAGATGATGGAGGAAGACTTAGAAGATATTACTAAGGAATGGTTGGCAGACCTCCTCATCCCAGCAGACCCCATAGAGCTATCTGATATCGACAGTCTAGAAGCAATGCATGATACACTTGGACCAAGCAAGACCAAGAAAATGAAGAAGCCTAAGATGTACATAGTACCTCGATGAAGAATGCTTCTATCTCACCTGAGCAAGGAGGTTATGACAAAGAGATAGATGGAGTAGAAGTCGAACAAAAGAAAGGTGAGGGTACACTGCCTAGAGACAAGGAGGACCCCTCAAAGAAAAGTAAGGTTTCCCCTCCGAAACCTTCCTCAAGGAAGAAATCAAAAGCAACCAGGACTAAGTTTGAGACCACCCTCACTTCAGATGACTCCGAATTCATCGTCACAACCCTGAATGATGCTTCACTAGAGATAGAAGAGAAGAAAGAAGCTAAGAAGGAGGAGTTGTTCATTCGGATCAAGGTTGAACTTCAAGAAGTGCAACAAGAACTACAGTCCAGCCGCACATTTTCTACTGCGCCTCTATCAGCAGGAACACCATAAATAGGAGATGAGCCAGCTCAACTCCACTGGATCACTGATATAGTCGAAGCTCACCTTCGACGAGCACAAGAGGAGACAATGCAAGCCACCCAGGATTTGGCACAAGCACATGAAGACCTTCTAGAGCAACGCAGTAGTGTCGAAAGTGAGAAACTTACTCTACAAGAGAGGTTCAATGAAGAAAAATCCAAGCTGCATAAAGAAAAGGAACAGTTGCTCACATAGCAACTTGAAGTTAAGGAAATGGTTCACAGAGAACTTCTCTCTATGACAATCATTGAAGTAAAGGCCGAAGAATGAGTTCCATAGTAGGTGGCACAAATCAAAGATGTAATCCATCATATCCAGCAATGCATAGAAAACTTGGATCTCTGCACTATGCCCGAGACCCCTCAAGACGTATGATACCAAAGGGAAGCCACTGCCCGTAGCACAGTTGAAAGATTAAAATATATTTCCTTGGAGTGCAAGTAGTTGAGTAACCAGAGTGCTCAAACATATGAAAACCTCACTGAGAATCCCGAGTTATAGGCATTGGAGTCACAACTCCAAGAAGCGAAGCAGCACACATATACACTACAGGCATAGCTGAAGGTCGTGTCAGCCGTAGAAAGAATGAAGAGGTATCATGAACAACGTACAACTCATCAGCAGATCCATATGATTCAAATAAAAGTGATGAAAGTCACTCAACGACTTCAACCTGCGCAAGATAAGGCATGTTTGTTGTTTACAGAGGTCGAGAGCCAAGGAGCAGAGCTAGAACAAGTCATCCTCACAGCAGGACAACACCTAGAAGGACTAGTGAACAATGCAGTGATCCAGGAGTTCACTAAACAAGAGGCCACAACAAAGCAACAAGTCTCAGCATCTTGAGCCACGTTTGAGGCATTCGAGGCAGAATTTCTCAAACCAGAGTGACTCGGGATGAGTCAGAGGTGAGTTTTGGGGGCCTATTGGCCCTTGACCAAGTTTTGTGAGTTTCTTGGTCATGTTGACCTATTTTAAGACTTTGACATCTTGTCGAAGGAGGAACGCAAGACGAAGTGTAGATCACAGGATCTCGGCCCCCTTTTTAGGCCCCTTTTTGGGTTTTTGGGAATATGTAACGGGAAGGGGATTTTGGCCCATGGGTTTACCCATGTTTAGGCCTATTTTGTATGTATATATAGATTTCTAGGCCATATAGAGAAGTAGTAGATGATATATCTATGTGATGTAGGCTAAGTGCCAAGAGTTGGATCTTTGTGATCAAGGCTTTGTGCATTCTGTGTAAGACTTGTAGAGCTGAGTGCAAGTCCATGTACGATACGATAGGAGGCTTGGTGTTGTAACGCGAGGAAGAAGTATATAGCGAGTTGTGCAGATCTTTTGTCCTGTGCGAAGTAAGGGTTTTGAGGCTCTATGCTTGTAATCGATTGATCGAAGACTATAAAGAAGAATATTTGGTGGACGTAGCCCCGGGAAAGGGGTGAACCATGTAAATCTTGTGTTATGATTCTTTGTTCTTGTCTTAATGAGTTTATGTCTTCTTTTTCTAAGTGATTTGATGTAGTTGGATAGATCTACTTGATTTGTGCTTATTATATGTGGGAATTCTAGATCTGATCTACATGGTTGTGCTTAGTGCTTATTCTGATCTATTTACCTATGCTAAGTGCTTGGATACCGTAGGATAATGTGAATACTGCGAGGCTCTATTTTATCAGCGAAGTAGATAATGATTGTATATTAAGGAATTGAAGGTGCTAAGTGCTTTATTAAAGTGTTATAATCACAGATCTGTGTCCTAGCTAAGGTTGCATACATGTGAGTCCTACAAACACCCCTGCCTCTACCTCGGGTGAGACTTCATCTTCTTTGTAGGTGTTGCTGAAAGGGATAATAGTTAGAGTTTTGTTGGTGCATTGTTGTAGCGTTGAACCCTGGGTCTACCCCTATGCCAACACCAATGTGAATTTGAAAAAATGACAAAATATTACTCGATTACATTCTCATGGTTTCATGAGCATGAGAAATAATTAAGAGTATGCTCAAAGTTTTTTCTAAAACACCCTAAAATCATCTGTACATAAGAAAAACACATAAAACCAATAAAAAATGGTGGACCCCTGTAAAACGTCTCATCCTTAGATCTTTCAGTCTATAATATAAAACACTTTGCAAAGTATTTTAGACTTTAGGGCATGGGTAAAATATAAAAAATAATTTAATTTTACAATAAAATATGGTAAAAAGTAATAAAAATAGGTCAAAACAACCCATTTACCATTTCATTTTGCAATTTCACCCAAATAGTGCCCAAAACCCTCTTTTTCTCCCAAATTTCAACCATCGATTCTGGAGCGCTTGTTGGATCATTTCACAAACCGCTTCCATCAAAAAGGTAATATCCTGCCTCTTTATCTTTTCATGGTTTAAAATTTCCATTTTATTGGTTTAATATTGAGTTTGGGTCGATTTTTTGGGGGTACCTGTGCTTTCAGATCATCGCAGGCCCACAGTATCGTGAACTGTGACAATCTAAAATCGTCGTAGGGGCCTCAAAGACAGGGTGCAACGATGTCACACTCCATGAAATCGAAGTCCTGCAATGACCACAACTCAATTTTTGAAAAGATAAAATGAGTTAGGAAAACTTCCAAGAATTGATTTTTTATGATTCTAATCCTCTTTTGGTGTTACTTGGTAGGATTTCCTCAGTCAAAATGCTCGAGTGGAGAGAATGAAAGCATGAGGGAGAGAATATTTTGTCGGGAATGACCTGGGCACAATTATGGCACTTTGGTAGTGTGGATTACTCAATTTCTTCAAAATTTATGGCATGAGAGCCCAACTGAGATTGTTAGAGTGTGTGGTCCACATGTGGGATGTAAAAAAACAAGCCTTTCACGTGGGTGTGCATACACTCACATTGGATATAGATCACATTTACTTTCTAATAGTTTTATCTCATCGAGGCTCTCGGGTATAGGGGGAGTATAAGTACATAATAAGTGGTAGAGGAGGAGTATTTTGTACATTAGCAGTATTAKACTTGCGATTGGAATGATTGTCTTGTTTAGATTGAGTCTCAGCGTGGAAAGTGCCAATCACACCATCAATAGCATCAGAAGCTACTGGAGGTGTTGGGGTTGGATTTGTACATGCGCGAGGAGCATCAGGGATCAAGTCATATATTGTGCCCATTTGTGAATAAACGACATCCAAGTATTGAGCATGAATAATCACCTTCTCTTCAGTGACCAAAACACCCACGGAAACATCGCGGGCTATAGGACCAATGAGTGACTTGGTAAACCACATAAGTACATAAGACGTGGTAGAGGAGGAGTATTTTGTACATTATAAGTATTAGACTTGGTATTGGAATGACTGACTTGTTTAAACTGAGTCTTAACATGGAAAGTGCCAATCACGCCATCAACAACATGAAAAGCTACTAGAGGTGTTTGGATAGGATTTGTAGATGGGTGAGGAGCATCAGGGATCAAGTCATATAGTGTGCCCGTTTGTGAATAAACAAGATCCAAGTATTGATCACGACTAATCACCTTCTCTTCAGAGATGACACCACCCATGGAAACATCACGGGCTATAGGAACAATGAGTGACTTGGTAAAACACATAAGTACATAAGACGTGGTAGAGGGGGAAGGTTGGTTGTGAATGACCAATTGTGCCTATTGTTGAGAAGGAAAAGGTTGTGACAGAATGACAGTTGTAGGAGGTGTCTTGATTCCTTGTAGGAACTTAGTAACCTCAACACGTTATGGAAAATATTTCATATAATGATCCTCACCACAGATAAGACAAGGATAACGAGGTTTTCACTTTTCTTTGTCATCAGTAGGTTGAGTCTTGGATTTATCATATTGTTGATTATTATTTTTGTCCTCCTTGTTCTTACCCTTCCCTTTATTTTTGTTTTTATTTTTACCGGTAGGTGTAGATTGAACCGACTTAACTTCAGAAATTTTACCAAGAGAAGGAGTTGGAGGAGGAGTATTTTGTACATTAGTAGTATTAGAATTTAGATTGGAATGACTGGCTTGTTTAGACTGAGTCTCAGTGTGGAAAGTGCCAATTATGCCATCAACAACATGAGAAGCTACTAGAGGTGTTGGGGTTGGATTTGTAGAGGGGTGAGGAGCATCAGGGATCAAGTCATATAATGTGCCTGTTTGTGAATAAATGAGATCCAAGTATTGAGCACAACTAATCACCTGCTATTTAGTGATGACACCACCCATGGAAACATCACGAGATATAGGACCAATGAGTGACTTGGTAAACCACATAAGTACATAAGATGTGGTAGAGGAGGAGTATTTTGTACATTATCAATATTAGACTTGGGATTGTAATGAATGGTTTGTTTAGACTTGTTGGCACAGGGGAAGACCCAGGGTTCAAATCTTAATAGCGCACCAACAAAATCCCAACTACCGGACCTTTCGGAAACACCTGCGAAGTAGGGGAAGTCTCACCCGAGGTAGAAGCAGGGGGGGTTACATGACACAAGTAACTGTAACCAAGATGGGACACAAATTTGTGATAATAACACTTCGTTGAATATTTTGTTAACTCTTCAGAAGTGATATGCATTAGTTTCTTAACCTTATTATCATCGCAGAACCTAATCTAAGATAGATCTAGTGTATTAGCAACAAAAGATTATGTACCTTAAACACTTAGCACTTAGCACCCTTAATCAGATCTAGAATTTTAACATAAGCAAAGAATTTAAGAAACACATACATATCCATTACACTTTATAATATAAGCACTAAGAAAAACATAATAGAGATAACATTGCACCAATAAAACCATGAGACTCCATATATACATGGTTCACCCTAGGGTGGGGCTATGCCCACAAATCGCTTCACCTCTTTATTATTCACCAAATCTTACATTCATTCACTCATGTGCACTAAGACATAGATTCAAGCTTCGCACTAGACAAGATATCTTCACACTGAGCACCAGATCCTCCTTCCAAAACTAGGTCAAATGCACATAGCCAAATCAAAACATTTTCACCTTCTACAAAATCAAAGTTGGGCACAAAACCTCAACACACATACACTCCTTTGCACAAAGACAATCTGTTCACACAAAAATACATTCACTTCACTTTCTACTTTTACAATACATTATTATTTATTTATATTATACAAACCCTTACAATAAGGCCTAAACATGGGAAAACCACATGGACGGGCATCCCATAACCCTGTTACAAAACCCTAGATGACCCTTTACTTGGTCCACATAACCCTCAAAATCGGTGAGATCTGCGATCTCAGCTCCTCCTGAGCGCTCCTTCTTCGACCAATTGCGTCGAAGTCCAAAAGTGGGTCAAAGTTGACCAAAGTTTCCCCAAAACTTGGTCGAGGGCCAACAAGCCCCCAACACTCACCTGTGACTTGTCCCGAGTCACTCAGGTCCAAAAAAATTTTCTTCAAAAACCTTGATTTTAACTGGAGTTTCCGCGACTTGTTGCCTCACCTGAGCCTCCTGCTCATCAAGCTCCTAGACTGTCTACTCTGTAACACACCCTTTCAGGAAATGTTCTACTATTGTGATGACTTGATCTAGTTGTGATCCTTGTCCATCAATCTCCTAAAATACCTTGCAAGCTTCATCCTTCACAGGTTGTAGTTTTTGTGTTACTTCCGAGGGCAATGATCTTCTGTTGTATTGTGCGCTTCTCCTAGGATCTCTTCGTTCTTTCCATTGCAGTGAATAGCTTCATCTGTGCCTGCAACAAAAATGTGTGTTTTTGTGCCTCCTATAGCTACGCTTCTAGCTTCCTTAGCTCTAGATCCTCGATGAAGTGTTTATATGTCTAGGTGATTTTATCACTTAATTTTTTGCATTCTGAGGTGAGGGCTCTTATTCTTTCTATTGTGTTCTTGGTGGTCTCCTCCCTCTAGTCACACATCTCCTATGGGGTGCTCGGTACTGTTTGGGCCTCCAATTCTATTATTCTAACCTAAAGTTGTTGGATGATCTCTACGAGCTTCACTACTTGATATTTGACTGGTTCTTTCTCCTCCTATGCCAAGCCTGGAATAGAGCGACATTCTTTACTCACCACTTCTTTTACCATGGTCTGCTCTGCAAGCAACTACTCTTTTTACCTTTGTAGCTAGGATTAGTCCTCCTGAAGGTTCACCTAAAGCTTTACTTTCTTTATTTCCTGGGCTGCTACACTGTCTCATTGTTGGCACAGGGGCAGACCCAGGGTTCAACGCTACAACAATGCACCAACAAAACCCTAACTACTGGCCCTTTCGGAAACACATGTGAAGTAGATGAAGTCTCACCCGAGGTAGAGGCAGGGGTGGTTGCAGGACTTAGGTGTCTGGAACCTTAGTTGGGACACAGATATGTGATTATAATACTTAATAGATCACTTAGCACCATTAGTTCTTCATTGTTTTCCCAATATCTACTCCGCAGAGAAAACAAAGCATCGCAACATTCACCCTGATCTAATGTATTTAAGCACTTAGCATAAATAAATGGATCAGATCTACCAGATTCAAGCACTAATAACATTCACCTATATCATATCTAACATATAGATTCATCATAAGCACAAAGCATAAACAAATCTATCTATCTATCTATATCAAGCACTTAGGAAATAACACATAAATACATCAGAACATTGCACAGAACAGAATAACACAGTATTTACATGGTTCACCCCCACCTTGGGGCTACATCCACCAACTCTTCTTCTATATTAGCTTTAATCAATCATCTAAATACACAGAGCCAAAAAAACCCTACTCTGCATAGGACAGGAGATCTGGGCGCCCCTCGCCAGATCCTTCTTTCCTGAGCTACGTCTAGCACAAAGCCTTTCACAGTCTGTTACAACCACTTGCACTCAGCTCTAGAAGTCTCTCTACAAACCATACTTGCAATTAGATTATTAGCCTTACATTACCTAGATACCCTTTCTTACATTTCTTAGATATCTATTTATACTTTACAAAATAGGCCTAAACATGGGTAAACCCATGGGCCGACATCCCATTCACGTTACATATTCCCAAATCCCAAAAAGGACCCAAAAAGGGGTCGAGATCCCGCGATCTCTAATTTTTCTTGCGCTTCATCTTCAATAGGCTATCGAAGTCCAAAAAGAGGTCAACATGACCAATAATATCCAAAATCTTGGTCAAGGACCAACATGCCCCCAACACTCACCCGTGACTTGTCCCGAGTCACTCTGGTCTGACTAGTTCTTCTTCAAACACTTCAAGCTTGGCTCGAGCTTCTTCGACTTGCTTCTGTGCTATGACCTCCTGTTCAGTGAAATCTTGGATGACTTCATCATTGATAGGTCCCTCTAGATGTTGTTCATCTATAGTGACAACCTTCTCTATCTCTTCTCCTTAGCCTTCTACCTCTGTAAACACTTGATAGAACTTTTCTAGTACAGGTTGGAGTTTCTGAGTTACTTCCATAACTCTACTCTGGATAGTATGGATTTGTTGTTGTGTTGTGAATTTATCTTGGGAGAGCTTCATTCTTTCCACAGCTGATAGGGACTTGAGCTATGCCTGTATATTTTTGTCTTGATACTTCTCCTCTTGGAGCTACGACTCCAGTGCCTTCAATTCTGGGTTCCCGTGAGTTTTTCATAGGTCTGGTCACTGTGATTGGTAAGTTGCTTGCATTCCAGGGTAAGATCCTTTAGCCTTTCAACTGTACTCCAAGAGGTTTCTTCTCTTTGGTCTCTTACATCATGTGGGGTCTCTGGTACAGTTCATAGCTCTAAATATGCTATGCGTTGTTGTAGCTGCTGGATGGATTCTGTGAGCTGGTTCACCTGCTATGTAACTTGGTCTTCTACCTTGATTTCTAATACTGTCACAAAGATAAGTCCTCTATTGACAACTTCTTTTACCTTGAGTTGCTCTGTGAGCAATTGTTCCTTTTCTTTTCATAGCTATGCTTTTTCTTCATCAAACTTCTCTTGGAGAGTAATCTTTTATTGTTCTACAACACTGTGTTTCTCTACGAGTACTCCTTGTAATTGTGTCAAAGACTGGGTGTCTTTCTCTATTTCTTTCTGTGCTTGTCGAAGGTGAGCTTCGACTGTATCGTCTATGCAGTGGAGTTGAGCTAGCTCATCTCCCAATTCTGGATATCCTGACACAGTGGAGACTGTGCGAATGGACTGTAGGGCCTACTCTACCCATTGGAGTTCAATCTCAATTAGATCATACATCCCCTCTTTCTTTGCTTCTTGTTTCTCTTCTATTTCTAGCGAATCATCTTATAGGGCTGCTATGAGGAATTCAAAGTCCTCGGAGGTGAGAACATTCTGCATCTTGGTCATGGTGGCCTTTGATTTCTTCTGGGAGGAAGGTTTCGAAGGTGAAACTTTCCTCTTCTTCAGGGGGTCAACCTAATCTCCTTTCTTATGTTCAACTTCTTTTTCATTCAAATCTTTTCCATCACCTCCTTGTTCTGGTGATATGGAAGAAGTCTTCACAAATGTGTTGTTTATCTCTTCGACCTCTTCGGTCTTCTTTGTTCTGCTAGGTTCGGGTGTATCTAGCATATTTTTTGGGCTGTCAATGTCTGATATCTTCGCAGGGTATACTAGAATAAGGAGGTATGCCAACCATTCCTTTGTGATCTCCTCCAAGTCCTCCTCTGTCAGCTTATAGTAGGATTGAATTTGTTTCTTGTGTTCATCGGTGCG
>SNQJ01S0016008.1:28057-75625 GCA_010110895.2 Picea sitchensis
GAGGAATTCAAAGTCCTCGGAGGTGAGAACATTCTGCATCTTGGTCATGGTGGCCTTTGATTTCTTCTGGGAGGAAGGTTTCGAAGGTGAAACTTTCCTCTTCTTCAGGGGGTCAACCTAATCTCCTTTCTTATGTTCAACTTATTTTTCATTCAAATCTTTTCCATCACCTCCTTGTTCTGGTGATATGGAAGAAGTCTTCACAAATGTGTTGTTTATCTCTTCGACCTCTTCGGTCTTCTTTGTTCTGCTAGGTTCGGGTGTATCTAGCATATTTTTTGGGCTGTCAATGTCTGATATCTTCGCAGGGTATACTAGAATAAGGAGGTATGCCAACCATTCCTTTGTGATCTTCTCCAAGTCCTCCTCTGTCAGCTTATAGTAGGATTGAATTTGTTTCTTGTGTTCATCGGTGCGTGTTGTGATGTAAATAAAATGTCGATATGCATTGAACTTTATCAAAGGCCTGAACTAGTGTAGAGTGTTTGGAGTCATGTGAGGCTCAGACTGGATGGGTATACTCAGTTGATTGTAGTAGGTATGAAAAAAAACATTTGACTGCCACTGTTTATTCATGTCACTTGAGTACCACAGTGTACTGAACTTCGCGGCCAGCAGTTCAAAAGGCTCGATGTCCGGGAAGGTCGTATCTTCTGGCATCTCCCAGGAAATAAAATCTATAAGGATCAAGAACTAATTGAAATGAAATTCATATCCTTGGTCTTATTCTTCTCTACATTTGAGTTCCAACTGGTTCACCAGGTACTTCGCCCAGTTCATTTGAAGGCCTTCCGCGCACTTCCCTGCGAGGTCGACTACAAAACCCGTGACTTGGGTAGGTCGGTTCTTTCTTACTAACTTCCTTGAAATAAAATGATAGGTGAGGCACACTGCACCACTCTGTATAGAATCTACCTTGTAGCCTCACGTTCCCTTCTCGACATTTCCATAAGTGTCCTTGATCTTTTTTGCTATAGAGCGATCCATGGATTTTCTGGGGTAAAGTTCATGTGGATCAGGTCCTTGCATACTCAGGCCTGTGATGTGATTGGTCAGTGTCAGATCAAACGGTATACGGTGGTTTAGCCACAAATAGCCACCATGGTAACAAGACAACAAAAACTTGACACATGCATTCACTTCCTAGTGTCTTCCAAAGTGGGGAATCTTCATGACATTCAGTAGGGTGGAATGCACGAGGTTCATAATCCACGACTGGGGGATTATCTTTGAATTATTCCCCTTATTTTTGGTCAGGTACTTATCTGGGGCGAGCATGTTATAGAATTTGTGATCTCCGAGGTTGAAGTCGCAAAAATTCAATGCTGCAATCTTATCTTGGTCTACTTGAACTGTGCATATCCCCTTCAGGAGGTACACCGTAACCAAGGTATATTCAAAATCTCTGGGAACACTGTCTCAATTTACTGCATCGCTCAGAGGTGGAATATAGGTAGGTAATATACGTGATATCAATTTGGAATTCGCTATATCATCCCTGTGCTTGGTTCTCTTTTCATCTAATGGTCGGGATGGTCTGGCTCCGCGAGAAGTGGACGGAGAGGCTGGAACTCCTCTCATCGATGATGCTTGTACACCTGTAGAAATTGACATGACTGTTTCAGTCATGAGGTCGATCATAAATTCTTCAACAAATTTCTCGACAGCACTCAATTCGTCCGACATACACACTCGAGGTTGGAAATATTCGTGTTTGGAGGGTAACTTAGAAACTGCAATAGGATAGAGGGAAATAATGCAATGACCACTGTGTGAAATCAATAAGTTTTCGAGCTCAAATTCATGATTGGAAAAAGTTTCCTCGGTGCATGGAGCGATGGGTTAAATAGGTAACTTGGAAATAGGTCGCTTGCAACATGTATGAATCTTTCATTAACTTTGTTATGTCCATTATGGTGTGGTCCCAACGGTCGGATGGCGAGTTGTCTGCCCATAAATGTCTTTTTGGAGCGTTGGTCTAACGGTTATAATGTCCCCAATAGCTATATTGATTTTCCATGGTGAAGTGCCATGTGTCATTGTTCTGATATCCCGACGAAGCTCCAATTTTTCAAATTTTCCTTCTGCGAGGTTCCCTCTCGAACCTTCTGCAACTTGTCGGTCTTATCTCTCTTCTTACTTATCTTTCTATCCTTCTTCCCAGTGAGCTTCATCTCAGCATACCTCTTTCCATTCCGATTCGTATCTTCTTTTGGCATAGTTACTTCCCGTTGTTGAGATTATTTCCTAAGATTCGAGGGTGATCCATCTTCTTTATTTGGAATAGGTACTTCAATATTTTGGGGGTCTTCTAGTGTTCTTGCAACTTTGACATCCAGGTATTTGGTGATAAATATATTCGATTTGTTCTTTTGTTCCTCAATCAAGTGTGTGATCCTTCTAGTCATGAATTCTTTTAACTCTTGCTTATTTTTCTCTAAATCTTATTCTTCTTCTTGCCTTCTGGCCCGATCTCTTTCAATCCAAGGTTTTCCTAGTAGCATGGTAAATGGGGAATTGTTCTCAATAAATTTAATAATCTCAAAATATTCCTCTATCGAAGTTCCATTTGCATTCATAGGTCTCTGGGTGAGCTACCACATAAGTTTATCATATTTCCTTTGAATAGTCATATTCCTCCTAATCAAGGAATCATAGCAGGCCTCCCTATAGCTTCCCAAGTTCTCTCTGTTATGATATTCACCTGTGTTTCCTCATCTAGAACACAATCAATGTCGAAGTCTCCTATTCTTGCTTCAAGGCATTCCTTTTCTTTGAAGATCTCTAATAATCTGACATGTCAGTGGTCATTCAGGGTTTCTTTCATCTGTAGCAATAATTTTTATGATTCTTTCTGGGATTTTGTCATAATCTTAGTTTCTGGATCTACCTTAGGTTTTTCTTGTCTCATGTTCATTTTTTCAAGATTAACAATCATTATAGGGAAATCCAATACTTCATGGTTCATAGCTTTACAACAAAGACAACTAGGTCTTCTCCCAAGGCATTCCTTAGAAAGATGTGCCAATTTTTTGCAACTTTAATAGAGGGTTAATCCTCTCTTTCATTTAAATGATCCCCAATGTTTCTTGTACTGTGCGCTAGGATCATGGTAGCTAACCTGCAAACATTTATTTCTAGGGTCCTGCATACACTTATTAGTCCAAACATTCTTTTTATGCATAGGTATAACATATTTTTCACTATTCTTATAAGATCTACTCATATCAAATCTTCTTTCACATATTAATACCATAGTTTTCAAGCCATGATAGAATCTATCAAACATACCTAGATCCATACTGTCGAAAAAACAAATTCCACTTATCTTACTTCTACAGAGCACAAATCTTTTAGATATAGAACTTTTCACTATTCTTACCTTTATCAGAGCACAAAGCTTTCATATCTTACCTCTTTTAATCAAAATTTCTCACTTTTACCTTTCTTAGAGCACATAGCTTTTAGATCTTACCTCTTTTCTTCAGATTGGACTTCTTTTCCTTAACACAGAGCTTGTCAAACTAAGTAGAGTATTGCGCACTAGAGAAACAGATCTACACATAGCTCTTTCAAAATGTTAGGTCGAATCTTTGCATAGAGCTTCTTCTTCCTCAATTCCCAGCAATCATAGCTTCGAGTCCCAGCAACAGAACCATTTGTTGGCACAGGAGCAGACCCAGGGTTCAATGCTACAACAATGCACCAACAAAACCCTAATTGCCATCCCTTTCAGCAAAACACCTGCGAAGCAGATGAAGTCTCACTCGAGGTAGAGGGAGGGGTGGTTGCAGGACTTAGGTGTCTACAACCTTAGCTGCGACACATATCTGTGATTATAATACTTAATAGAGAACTTAGCACCATTAGTTCATCATTGTTTACCCAATATCTACTCCATAGAGAAAAAAGAGCTTCACAACATTCACCCTGATCTAATGTATTTAATCACTTAGCATAAATAAATGGATCAGATCTAGAAGATTCAAGCATTAAGAACATTCACCTGTATTAGATCTAACATCTAGATTAATCATAAGCACAAATCATAAAAAAATCTATCTATCTATCTATATCAATAACTTATCAAATAACACAGACATACATCAAAACATCACACAGATTAGAATAACATGATATTTACGTGGTTCACCCTCACCCTGGGACTACGTCCACCAAATCTTCTTATTTATTAGCTTCAATCAATCATCTACATGCACAGAGCCACAAAAAACCTACTCCACATAGGACAGGAGATCTGCACACCCCTCGCTAGATCCTCCTTCCCTGAGCTAGGTCTAGCACAAAGACTTTCACAGTCTATTACAACCACTTGCACTCATCTCTATAAGTCTCTCATAATATGCACAGAGAATATACAAACCATACTTGCACTTATCTTATCGGCCTTACATCACCTAGATTCCATTTCTTACATTGCTTAGACATCTATTTATACTTTACAAAATAGGCCTAAACATGGGTAAACCCATGGGCCGACATCGCATTCCCATTACATATTCCCAAATCCCAAAAAGGACCCAAAACGAGGCTAAGATCCTGCGATATCTACTTCATCTTGCACTCCATCTTCGATAGGCTGTTGAAGCTCCAAAATAGGTCAACATGACCAAGAATATCCCAAAACTTGGTCAAGGGCCAACACCTGTGATGCTCGTAATTGTGCTAATACTTCATCTTTCTCCTTTTTCCAGGCCTTTGTAGCCTTCTCCTTCTCTTCCTGCACACTCTAAAACCGAGCTTCTATTGCATTCCAAAGCCTTCTCAAATGGTCTGGTTCATCCCCTAATTCTACAGTCTATGATGAGGAAAGTGCAGATGACACAATAGGTACTATGTGGACCAAGAGGACAACCTAATGGACTTCCTTCAATTCCCTCTCAATGATTTTGTATAACTCCTCCTGCTTCTCTCTGTATCTTTGAAATATGTCTTTAGAAGCATCCTCCATATATCCATGGACCAGACTAATGTCGTCCTCTATGAGATTGGCCTCCAGTTGTGTCTTATTAGCATGCATCTTCTTCCTTGCTAAAGGATTCTTCAGAGAAACCTTCCTCTTTTGTGGTGTCACTGTCCTAGTAGGGGGATCTTCTGACGATGTAGATTCGCCTCCTTCTTTCTCTTCTTCTCTTTCATCTCCTCCTCCCTATCCTTTTGCTTCATCTTCTCCTCCTCCTGGCGAGTCATATTTTTTATCTCCTGAAGCGTTGTCCTCTTCATCACTCTCTATGTCCTGGACTTCGACCTTCTTTTTATTCTTCTTCGTCCCAATAGATTGTCCAACATATTCAACTAGGGTAACTATGGGTTTTCCTATGCTGTCAGTTTCGGATAGCTCTGCATCAGCTATAGGTACAAGAAATTCCTCCACTGACTCCTTTATAATCTGCTCCATATCTTCATCTATCAGTTTGTAGTACAAATAAAATTCTTCTTGGTTCTAATCTCTTCGTGCGGTGATATATATGAAATGGGGATCAACACAAAACCTTGCTATGGGTCGGTACTAGTGTAGGGTGCATGGTGTCATTTGCAGGAATGATTCGATGGAGACCTTCAATTTCCGGTAATATCCAAGAAACACGACATTGAACTGTGAGTGCTTCATCATGTCGTTGGTATACCACAGGGTGGAAAACTGAGCGGCCAACGACTCTGAGGGTTCGATCTCTGGAAAAGTGGCTCCTTCAGGCATTTTCCAAGAGACAAATGTGACCAAAATGATCAACCAAATGTAATGGAATTTGTATCCCAAGTCCTGGGCTTTGCGTCAATCCATCTCTAGCTCATTGATGAGGTAGTTCACACAGTTCATCTACATGCCCTCCACACACTTTCCTRCGAGGTCCACCACAAACCCAGTGACCTATGTGGGGCGATTCTTCCTCATGATCTTTCTAGGTAGGAGTTGGAAAGCAAGGCACATTGCGTCATCCTGTATAGAGGCTACCTTGTAACCTCGCTTTCCTTTCTCTACTTCTCCGTAATCTTCCTTGATGCATTGTGCCAGGGAACGGTCTGAGGCCTTCCTTGGATAAAAATTCTGAGGGTCAGGACCCTTCACACTTACACYTGTGATCTAGTGGATCAGTGTCAAATCCATAGTAATCAAGGTCAAGCCACATATATCCTCCATGATAGCATGAGAGGAGGATTTTAACGCAAGTGTTAACCTCCTGGTGGCAAAAAAAATGTTGGATATTCATCACATTCAACATAGTGGAGTGCGCCAACCCATTAATCCATGCTTGTGATACAAGGCGAGGTTTCTTCCTGGTTGTCTTCGTGAGATAGAGGTAAGGATCAAACATGGTGTAGTTCTTCCAGTCTCCTAAATTGAAGTCGTTGTTTTTCAATAGAGGGATCTGTCCTAATTGGCTCCTGACTATGAGAATTCCTTTCAGAATGTACGTAGTGAAAATAGAGTACTCGAAGTCTTGAGGGAATTTTTTGTGGTTAACAGTGCCAGCCAAAGGTGGAATATATTCATGGAGGATCGACAGGATATGCTTCACATTAGCTAGATCACCACAATGCTTACATCGCTACTCAGTTACAGGGTTGACATGACCAAAATGATGTCTAGTTGAAGGGGAAGCCTGCAGTCCCCTATTCGACGATGCCTGGATACCCTCGAATATCAGTCTGCCAACCATTAGCTTCTTAAGGACTTCCTCGATAGACTTATCCACTTCACTAGGCTCGCCCAACATTATAGCTTTTATCAAACAGGCGAGGTAGACAAACAGACAGGTGGAGTAGACAAACAAATAGGCGGGGTCTAGTTTCAGATAGCACAACTCGACACTTGGACAATTCTCTTCTTATCTTAGTCAATCAAGGGTATCAAAAAGTGGTCCTGACGTAGCGACCGACAATTTAAATAAGTGGGGTATCGTGATGGATCTTCCAATAGCCAAGAAATGCTTCCATCAATGTAAATCTATCTGTTATGGCACAGTCTCAACATCCCAAAAGCAGTCCATAAGCCCATAAATGTGTTTTCTAACCATTTTGGAGCATCATTATAATGGTCGGGGTTCCTCCAACGGTCATATAACTTCTCTAGGGTGAAGTCCAATTCTGCGTGGTCCTTCTGTTCCAGCGAGGTTCAAATATCATGAATCTGCCTCCTACGAGGTTCTAGTCTGTGAAGTCTTCCATCTGGTTTCTGTAGATTCTTGTATCTTTTCCAATTTAGATTTATTTTTATTGAGCTTCCTTTCCTTCTTTCCTTTTATCTGAGTCTCTCTAACTATTTCTGGAATCCTCTTTCCATTTTTATTCTTATCTTCGCCTAGCGTAGTGGCTTCGCACTGTTGAGGTGCCCTCAAATATTATGAAGTTTTTCTTAACATTTCTTGAGTGGGCATGCTTCTCTCTTGGATATATAGGTCCTTCAATCCTTCTTGCATTCTTTCAACCTTGACATCTAATTCTCTTTCTTTTTGTCCCTCCTGCGTTGTTACTTTGTTATGTTGCTTTGACTTATCCTCTCGTTCTTCTATTAGTCGGTCTATTTTCCTAGCTATGAAATCCCTTAATTGTTGATTTTTATTTTATGTAGCTTCTTCCTCTGCTTTCCTTCTGAGTTGATCCTTCTCAATCCAAGTCTTACCTAACAATAGTGGGAAAGGGGCATTGTCCCCAACAAACTGAATGACTTCAAATTCTTCTTTAGTCGATGTTCCATGAACAATAAAAGGTACATTAGTAAGTCTTCCACATAAAGTTACCATATTTCCCTTAAACAAGCCTATCCTTCCTAACAAAGGCACCAAGGTAGGTTTTCCCAAAATTTACCAAGTTTCTTATGTCATAGTATTCACTTTTGTTTCTTCATCCAAGACACAGTCTATGTCAAAGTCTTCTATTCTTTCAATTATGCGTTGTTTTTCTTTCAGGCTTTCTGGTAAACTGACATCTTTATGAACATCCATCATTTCTTTCAATTGTAATATCGTAGTCTAAACTTCGTCTGATCCTTTCTCTTTATGATTTTCTATCATTCCCTTAGGTTCTTGACTTTCTTCATAGTTTTCTTGTCTCGTGTTCATTCCTTCAACTTTAGCAATAATCCTTGGACAAACCTCAAACTCATGACCAACAACCTTACAAAAAATACAAATAGGGCCTACCCCAGGACATTCCTTAGAAATACGTACCGACCTTATGCAATTATAACACAATTTCAATCCTCTTTTTCTTTTAAATGTTCCCCAACATTTTATGTATTGCACACTTCCCCAAGGATAATAGTGTTGGGCCTGCAATCTGCAAAAAAACTTTCTAGGTTCCTGCATCCACTTATTAGTCCAGAAACTTTTTCTATGCATAGGAATAACATATCTTTCTTCATTTCCATTAATTTTACTCAAATCAAATCTTTCTTTCAACTGCACCCTAGCCTTCAGACTAGGACATAATCTATTAAACATAATTAAATTCATGCTTTGGAAACAAAAAATTTCACTTATTGTTCTCTTACCAAAGAAAAAAGATTGCTTCTTTAGGATATTACCTCTTTTCTTCAGATCAACTTACTCTCTTGGAACAAAGATTCATAATTCAAGTAGACTATTGCACACTTCAGCAGCAGATCTGCGCACAGAGATTCTCTTTTTCTTTACTTCAGTTCCCAGCAATCACAGTTCCAAGACCCGGCACCAGAACCATTTGTTGGCACAGGGGAAGACACAGGGTTCAATTCTTAACAGAGCACCAACAAAACCCCAATTACCAGCCCTTTTGACAACACCTATGAAGTCTCACCTGAGGTAGAAGCAGGGGGGTTATAGGATGCAGGTGTCTGTAACCAAGCTGGGACACAGATATGTGATAATAAAACTTCACAAAATATTCAATTAATGCTTAGGAAGTGATATGAATTAGTTTATTAACCTTATTAACATCGTAGAACCTAATCTAAGATATATCTAGCGCAATAACAACAAAATATTATGTACCTTAAACACTTAGCACTTAGCACTGTTAATCAGATCTAGCATTTGAACATAAGAAAAGCATTTAAGAAACACATACATATCCAATACACAATCTAATCTAATCCCTAAGAAAAACATAACAGAGATAACATTGCACCGAGAAAACCATGAGACTCCAAATATACGTGGTTCACCCCAGGGTGGGGCTACGTCCACAAATCACTTCGCCTCTTTATTATTCACCAAATCTTACATTCATTCACTCCTGTGCACTAAGCCATGGAGTCAAGCTTCTCACCAGACAAAAGATTTGTGCACTGAGCACCAAATCCTCCTTCCAAAACTAGGTCAAATGAACATAGCCACATCACAACATTTGCACCTTCTACAAAACCATAGTCGGGAACAAAGCCTCAACACACATACATTCCTTTTCACAAAGAAACTCTATTCACACAGAACTACATTCACTTCGCTTTCTACTTTTACAATGCATTATTCTTTATTTATATTATACAAACCCTTACAATAAGTCCTAAACATGGGAAAACCCCATGGGCCGACATCCCATAACCCCGTTACAAAACCCTAGAGGACCCTTTACTGGGTCCACATAACCCTCAAAATCAGTGAGATCCATGATCTCAGCTCTACCTGGGTGCTTCTTCTTTGACCAATGTGTCGAAGTCCAAAAGTGGGTAAAAGTTGACCAAAGTTTACCCAAAACTTGGTCGAGGGCCAACAAGAATGAGTCTCAACGTGGAAAGTTCCAATCACACCATTAACAACATGAGAAGCTACTAGAACTGTTGAGGTTGGATTTGTAGATAGGTGAGGAGCATCAAGGATCAAGTCATATAGAGTGCTCATTTGTGAATAAATGATATCCAAGTATTGAGCATGACTAATCATCTACTCTTCAGTGACGACACCACCCATGGAAACGTCACGGGATATAGGAACAATGAGTGACTTGGTAAACCAGATAAGTACATAAGACATGGTAGAGGAGGAGTATTTTGTACATTATAAGTATATACTTGGGATTGTAATGACTGGATTGTTTAGACTGAGTCTCGGCATGGAAAGTGCCAATCACGCCATCAACAAAATGAGAAGCTACTAGAGGTGTTGGGGTTGGATTTGTAGATGGGCGAGGAGTATCAAGGATCAAGTAATATAGTGTGCATGTTTGTGAATAAATGAGATCCAAGTATTGAGCATGACTAATCGCCCGCTCTTCAATGACGACACCACCCATGGAAACATCACGGGATATAGGACCAATAAGTGACTTGGTAAACCACATAAGTACATAAGATGTGGTAGAGGGGGAAGGTTGGTTGTGAATGACCAATTGGGCCTATTGCTGAGAAGGAAAAGTTTGTGACAGAACGACATGTGTAGGAGGTGTCTTAGTCCCTTGCAGGAACTTAGTAACCTTAGCAAGTCGCGGACAATATTTCGTATAATGATCCTCACCATAGATAAGACAAGGATAATGAGGTTTGCAATTTTATTTAACATCAATAGGATGAGTCTTGGGATTCTCGGATTGTTGATTATTATTATTTTCCTCATTTTTCTTACCCTTCCCTTTATTTTTATTTTTATTTTTACCGGTAGGTGTATATTGAACCGAATTAACTTCAGAAGTTTTACTGGGAGAAGGAGTTGGAGGAGGATTATTTTGTACATTAGTAGTATTAGACTTGAGATTGGAATGAATGGCTTGTTTAAACTGAGTCTAAGTGTGGAAAGTTCCAATCACACCATCAACGGCATGAGAAGCTACTGGAGGTGTTGGGGTTGGATTTGTAGAGGGGCGAGGAGCATCAAGGATCAAGTCATATAGTGTGTCTGTTTGTGAATAAACGAGATCCAAGTATTGAGCATGACTAATTGCCTACTCTTCAGTTACGACACCACCCATGGAAACATCATGGGCTATAGGACCAATGAGTGACTTGGTAAACCAAATAAGTACATAAGATGTGGTAGATGGGGAAGGTTAGTCTCGAATGACSAATTGGGCCTGCTGCTGAGAAGGAAAAGGTTGTGACAGAAAAACAGGTGTAGGAGGTGTCTCAGACCCTTGCATGAACTTAGTAACCTCAACATGTCATGGAAAATATTCTATATAATGATCCTCACCACARAAAGACAAGGATAACAAGGTTTTCACTTTTCTTTGTCATCAATAGGCTGAGCCTTGGGTTTATTGGATTGTTGATTATTATTWTTTTCTCCCTTGTTCTTACCCTTCCCTTTMTTTTTATTTTGTTTTTTACTGGTAGGTGTAGATTGAACTGAATTAACTTCAGAAGATTTACCAGGAGAAGAATTTGGAGGAGTATTTTGTACATTAGCAGTATTAGACTTGGGATTGGAATGACTAACTTGTTTAGACTAAGTCTCAGTGTGGAAAGTGCCAATCACGCCATCAACAACATGAGAAGCTACTGGAGGTGTTGGGGTTGGATTTGTAGATGGGAGAGGAGCATCAGGGATCAAGTCATATAGTGTTCCCATTTGTGAATAAACAAGATCCAAGTATTGAGCACGACTAATCACTTGCTCTTCAGTGAAGACACCACCTGTGGCAACATCATGGGTCATAGGACCAACGAGTGACTTGGTAAACCACATAAGTACATAAGACGGGCAATAGGACCAATGAGTGTGCCTTTTTCTTACCCTTCCATTTATTTTTATTTTTATTTTTATTTTTACCGGTAGGTGTAGATTGAACCGAATTAACTTCAGACGTTTTACCTAGAAGAGGAGGAGTATTTTGTACATTAGCAGTATTAGACTTGTGATTGGAATGATTGGCTTGTTTAGACTAAGTCTCAGCATGGAAAGTGCCAATCATGTCATCGACAACATAAGAAGCTACTGGACGTGTTGGGGTTGGATTTTTACATGGGCGAGGAGCATCAGGGATCAAGTCATATAGTGTTTTTTTTTGTGAATAAATGAGATCCAAGTATTGAGCACAACTAATCACCTGCTATTCAGTGATGACACCACACATGGAAACATCATGGGCTATAGGACCAATGAGTGATTTGGTAAAACACATAAGTACATAAGACATGGTAGAGGGGGAAGGTTGGTCATGAATGACCAATTGGACCTACTTCTAAGAAGGAAAACGTTGTGACAGAATGACAGGTGTAGGAGGTGTCCCAATCCCTTGCAGGAACTTAGTAACCTCATCATGTTGTGGACAATGTTTCGTATAATGATCCTCACCACAGACAAGACAAGGATAACGAGGTTTGCACTTTTCTTTTTCATCAGTAGGTTGAGTCTTGGGTTTATTGGATTATTGATTATTATTTTTTTCCTCCTTGTTCTTACCCTTCCCTTTCTTTGTATTTTAAGTTTTACCGATAGGTGTAGATTGAAATGAATTAACTTTAGAATTTTTACTAGGAGAAGGAGTTGGAGGAGGAGTATTTTGTAGATTAGAAGTATTAGACTTGGGATTGGAATGAATGGCCTGTTTATACTAAGTCTTGGCATGGACAGTGTCAATCACGCCATCAGCAGCATGATAAGCTACTGGAGGTGTTGGGGTTGGATTTGTAGAGGGGCGAGGAGCATTTGGGATCAAGTCATATAGTGTGCTCATTTGTGAATACACAAGATCCAAGTATTGAGAACGACTAATATCCTTCACTTCAGTGATGACACCACCCATGGAAACATCATAGGCTATAGGACCAATGAGTGACTTGGTAAACCACTCAGACAATAGTTGATCAGGAAGGAGAACTTTGATTAAGCGTCTTCTCCTCCTCCACTCAAGAATATGATCAGAAATGTGGGTGGATGAGGATTGTTTAAATGAACTTAAAATTTTGGTTCTTGTCTCATATCGGATTGGTAGCTGGTAATGTGTTAAGAAAGCCATAGATAAGGTGTTAAAGTCATTAAAGAATCCTTGTGAAAATTCAATATACCATTTGGTTTCCGAACTCGTCAAAGTTTGTTGGAAAATATGTAATATGATGTTGTCATTCATTAAAGAGGTGGATGAACACCAAATATGGAAAGTCATGACGTGATTGTTTGGGTCTTCCTCTGATCATCCATCAAACTTAGGAATGTCTGATGATAAGTTGGAAGGTATGACCTGATTGTTTCTCCACATGCAAATATTTGGTTTGAGTGGTCGTGAAACTCCGACTCAAATAGTAGATGACATGTTAATCTTGTGAATCATCCTCTTGGACTATAACCATAGCGATGGTAGAGTCTGAAGCAACTAAGTATAAGAAATAATCTTAACTATAATCAGGCGGAAATAAGAGTGGTGTATGAGTTAAGGAAAGTTTTGAAGCTTCAAAGGCTTTGTTGACAGTGTCATCCCATACAAAATCATGACCCTTTTTAAGAAGTCGAGTAAAACCTTTCATTTACTCAACATAGTTGGGGATGAATAAACGTAAAACATTTTCCTTCCCTTGAAAACTTTGGAGTTAACACAATGTAGAAGGAGGAGGCAGATTGAGAATAGATTCAACCTTCATAGGGTCCACCCTAATCCATTGTGTAGAAACGATAAAACCAAGAAGTCGGTCGAAATTCACTCAAAAAACACATTTATGTGGATTCAATCATATGTGATAATAGCAACATCGTAGAAAAATAGCCTGTAAATGTGTTGGGTGATCTTGACGACGCACATAATGCATTGGTAAATCATCTAGGTAAGGTTGTACAATGTGCTTAATATCTTGAAAAGCATAAGACATAGCACATTGAAAAGTCACACCAACATTCTTGAGACCAAAATGTATTTTCTGGTATACGAAGGTTCCCCAAGGGAAGATAAAAGCAGTCTTATGTTGATCTGGAGGTAAAATATTGATTTTATTATCAACAGAGAAACCATCCATCAAGGAGAAGATTTCACTCCCTGCACAGTCGTCAATGGTCTGATCAATGAAAGGGGTTGGATAATTATTTTTGGGTCAAGGCTTGTTGATATCTCTACAATGTACATAAACATGGATCATGCCTTATTTATTCGTAACCAAAAAATGATTCGACATGTTGGGCTCTGGATTTGATACATTTTATTGCAAATTCTTGGCTTCTTTCATGATTGGATTGCTAAGGTTTTCATACTTATGAAGTCTTCTTCGTATGGATTCTTGCAAAACCTTACTCATATGCTGTGGCACTCTTTTGATATCATTGCAACACTATTACAAGAAAATGCATCCATTTTTCTATCACTACTACCTTCAAACATCAGGCACTTCTAGCCATGTGTACAAGCTACTAAACAGAGGTGTTCCAAATCTTATTAATGGTATCACTCATTGTAACAATGGAATGGCAGTTTATAGAAATCAAGATAATGATGAAGGATTTGTGCATTGGTTAAGCTATTTGTTTTCCTGGGTTCTGGACGTGGCCATCAAGAGTTTAAATGTTGAGCACCATTCCTGGGATATTTGTCTCTTTAACATAATGTTGATACTAAACAGAACTTACCAGTACCATGTACCAGCTCGCACCCAGTGAAGATATCAACGAAGCTGCTAAATTTACCCAGCTCTTAGAAGGCCAGTGAAGATATCAACGAAGCTGCTAAATTTACCCAGCTCTTAGAAGGTTTGGAAGGTTTGATAGGGAAATTGATATTGAAGTTCCCAATGAAGTGGGACGATTGGAAATCCTTCGTATCCATACAAAGAATATGAGTATTTCTAAAKATGTTGAATGAATTGMAAGTACAGTRTTCAAGTAACAGGGGMAAAATGATTTTATTATGGAAACGAAAAGTACAGTAACTGGGAAATCTTGAATCGGGGAGAAATGCAGTGATTATATTCTGAGTGTCTTCGTGCATACTATATTTGTATTCATTGTGTGCTCTTGAGAAGATGATTGTTTTAAAGGATTTGTATTTTTCCAGTAGTTATGAAGACAGAAGGATACGCATGGATATGTTGGATCTGATCTCGCAGCTCTGTGCACTGAGGTTGCGTTACAGTGCATCAGGAAAAATGGATGTTATTTACTTAGAGACTATTGATGCTGAAATCCTCAATTCTATGTTTGTTAACAATGAGCATTTCTAGACTGCGTTAAGCTCCAGTAACCCATCTGCCCCGTGTGGAATTGTTGTCGAGTGTGCTCTTTTACAAGCCACCAGGTTGTGGAAAGACTCTTCTTGCAAAAGCTATTGCTAACGAGTGTCAGGCCAATTTCATCAGCGTAAAAGGTCCAGAATTATTGCCTCGCATGATTCTTTTACTAAATGTATTGCCTTCGTGTCATGAGATTAGGGCATTCAAGAATCGGTTGCAAACTTAATGATATCGCATATATTAAGGGGCGAATAAGCATTCGGTTGCACATGTAATCATGCTTATCAAGAGACACGGGTAAGGGCAATCTTAAATCGATTGGGTATGTAAAACGTGTCTCATTCAAACCGTTTTGTAACTACTTGTTTATCCAGGGCACAAAGCCATGCATTATAGGGGATCTGAAACGTTATATACAGAGATTCTATGCTCGAGAAAAAAAAGATAGACGGGGAATAGATTATATAGAAGACGGGAATAGAGATCGAATCTCCAGGCACTTGTATTGTTCTTATTTTTCAATAAAATAGTTAGAGTTTCATTAATACGACCTCTGTTATTGCCATTTTGCTGTAAGATTATTTTCTAGTGTGCATTGATTTAAAGAACGGTATGTTGTTTCTAGTTAGTTCAAACCCTAAAGCAGTTTCAAAGTCAGTTTTCCCCAACTCCGTTTTGGACTTCCGGCCAGTTTGAGTCTCAAGCGGTCTTTTAAATATTATTCCCTGTTGTACATTGGTAGATTTGTGATTGTCAACCCTAAGGTAGTCTTCAGACATTTTGTAAATTCCACCATTGAGAAGAGTTGAACTCTTGACATTCATTGGCAATTCTTGATCTGTATTTACTTAATTAGCAGTAAAATCTAAATGGAAGCATTGATTCTAAGAAGAGGAGAAACAAAGAAGGCAGGGCCACCTTTGATGGAAACAAATATATATACAGTAGACTCCATCTTCAGATTTGAACATCATCTTTCAGCCATTTTCTCATTGGTTTAATAGAACATAAGTAGCATTTCATTTGATTGCAACAGAGGGTTTAGCATTTCAAGATTCAAGTTTAGATGTTATCTTTTCAGCCATTGATTAACAGAAATAACATTTCATTTGGTTACAATAGACAGTTTCATTGCATTATAAAATAGAAGGTTGCTGAGTTGTGTGGAGTAATAAGTAGCAGAAACTTAATTGTCTTCAGTCATTAGTGTGCAGTAGACCTTTTACATGCATATGACCACTTTTAATTAATACAGAACAATTTTATGGAGTTATTACAGAGTAGTGAAGAACGAGTGCAAGTTAGTACAGAGTAGTGCAGAACGAGTGCAAGTCAGTATAGAGTAGTGTCGAACAAGGTAGAGTACAGTAGCTTCTTCCAGCAAGTTTCTTTTAGCAGTTCAGAGATTAGTTTGGCATCCTTTAAACCCCCTCTTTAACCCTGCATTTCCTATGCTGGTTCCTCTAAGTCTACCTTTCTGGGTTGACAATTAAATGTTGATTCATATGTTATATATCCAGCTCGACAAGACACCCATTCAGTCAAATCCACAGGATAGACAAAACCAACTTTAAGAAGTTTTTCAACTTCGATTTTAGTAAAAAAAAGCTTTGTGTGGATGTACTGGGAAAAGTCTTTATCGAATGGGTTTAACGTCCGGGTAAGTCTTAATATCATGTAAAATAATATTTGGATCAATTCCCAACATCTCTTTGTAACTCTAGGCACAAATGTCACAAAATTCTTGGAAAAGAGATTTATAAATTTGGATCTCATCATTAGAACATGAGGCACCGATATGAACATTTTCCACGACTCCGGGTTTAATAAAAATATCTAAAGGGATGGTGGGTGAAGTGTTACCCAAGTTCCCTTCATAAAAAACATCGTGTATTGGTTTAGAAATAGGGGAAATAGTAACAACAATATATGGATTTGAAATTCGTTGATAACTCTCTATAATCTTGGATTCCAGGAAGAGAATAGAATGATGATGCCCATTGTCCCATGGGGCATCTTCCATAGACATGATTTTCATGATCATCTCATCGGTGTGAAGAAAACTAATTGAAATGGATCCGGAGACATATCTAATAGAGAATGAGGAGAAGTTATTGATTGAATAGCTTGATAGGCCAATTCTACCGGACTTAAAGGCATTATGTCATCGTAACGAAGATAGACGTTAGAGCTAGGTACTATCCAAGGGTCATAAGACTCAGGGAATTCACCAACAGTGGTTGATATCATATTAATCAAGGTGAAAAAAGGAGTAGGAATATCATGCGGTGGAATGGGGAATGTGCCCATTAACGATGAATCTTTTAAGAAACCCACACTAACATTCTCATAACCGGGAGGTGTTTTCGTAATGAAAGGTACGTTACTAGTACGAGAATTAGAATTAAAGAAGGAAAGTTGATTGACAGTAACAAGTTTCCTTGGTGAGGGAAACGTATCACATGGAAAAGAGTAGAAACAACTGCATCCATGGAATCAATCCAATTACAGCCAATTAGAAGGTTGTAATCGAGAGGTACATCAAAGACCTCAACCTCAACAGTAAACGCTTTTCCTTATAACGTAATAGATAATGAAGGAAGAACACCATAAGGTTTAAATATTGTACCATTAAATGATTTTAGAGTATTGTGTGACTCAGTAAGGGAAGGAGAGTCAATGGATTTCCAACAAGTGACAGACATGACGCAAGTTGAATCTCCTTCGTCAATAATGGTTCGACAAATATTTTTATTTTCCACAATAACTTGTATCTGAAACGCTAATTGAGGAGAAAGCCTTGGAATATGATATTTCAAGTCAAATATTATCAAGTTCGTATCAGTACGATCAATTCCATTAATAGCCTTTAACAATTCCTTTTGTTGCATAGGACAACTTTGAAGGACTTCGAGTTCTGACATTGTAGAAGGTGTATGTGCAAGATCTTCTACAATATTGTAGTTTTGAGCAGCATGTGCGTGAAGATTAAACGACAAATTATGAAAAAATCCCTTAGGAGGATTACCAAGAAATGTATCTCGACTCATTCATTCGAGATGAAGAGGACCATTGGGAGGTGAATTCGATGAAGGAGGTTGAACCAATGGAGGTGGTGAATGATCAACTTTCTCTTTTAAAGGAGAATAATCTTTGGCTCAAGTAGTGACTACAACTTCGTTCTTCTTGGAGACACTAGTACACATAAGTACATAAGATGTGGTAGAGGGGGAAGGTTGTTCATGAATGACCAATTGGGATTGCTTCTGAGAAGGAAAAGAGTGTGAAATAACAACAGGTGTAGGAGGTGTCTCGGTCCCTTGCAGGAAATTAGTAACCTCAACACGCCGTGGACAATTTTTTGTATAATTATCATCACCACAGATAAGACAAGGATAATGAGGTTTATGCTTTTCTTTATCATCAGCAGGATGAGTCTTGGGTTTATTGGATTGTTGATTATTATTTTTTTCCTCCTTTTTCTTACCCTTCCCTTTATTTTTATTTTTATTTTTACTTGTAGGTGTATATTGAACCGAATTAACTTCAGAAGTTTTTCCAAGAGAAGGAGTTAGAGGAGGATTATTTTGTACATTAGCAGTATTCGACTTGGGATTGGAATGAGTGGCTTATTTAGACTGAGTCTCAGTGTGGAAAGTTCAAATCATGCCATCAACAACATGAGAAGCTACTGGAGTTGTTGGGTTTGGATTTGTATATGGGCGAGGAGCATTAGGGAGCAAGTCATATAGTGTGCTCGTTTGTGAATAAACAAGATCCAAGTATTGAGCATGACTAATCACCCACTCTTAAGTGATGACACCACCGATGGAAAAATCACGGTCTATAGGACCAATGAGTGACTTGTTAAACCACTCGGCCAATAGTTGATGAGGAAGGGGAACTTTGATTAAGCATCTTCTCCTCCTCCACTCATGAATATGATCAGAAATGTGGGTGGATGAGGATTGTTTAAATGAAATCAAAATTTTAGTTTCTATCTCGTATCGGATTGGTAGCTGGTAATGCATTAAGAAATCCATAGCTAAGGTTTTTAAGTCATTGAAGAATCCTTGTGGAAATTCAATATACCATTTGGCTACCAAACCCGTCAGAGTTCGTTGGAAAAGACGTAATCTAAAGGATTCATCCATCAAAGAGTTGGATGAACACCAAACATGGAAATTCATGATGTGATTGTTTGGGTCTTCCCATGATCGACTGTCAAACTCAAGAATGTATGATGGTAAATTGGAAGGTATGACCGACCAATAAGGAGAATGCAAGATAGGATCATTCAAAATCCTAGATAAACTTGGTAGATCCAAAGTATCAAGAAATGAAAGTTGTCTGTTCACTTGAGGAAACTGGTAATTTTGATTAGGTAGTCCTGTAGGTATACTAGTAGGACCATAACCATTCTATAGATAGTTAGAGGGTCCTTTCAAATTCAATGGTGGAGGGTTTTGAGTAAAATAGCCCACTTGGGTTGGTTGATTAGGTAAGCTTCCTTGGGAAGGAGCATTAGACTGAAAACCTTGACCCCAGGTAGGATTTGGATATGGTTTCTCAGGATTAGGGGGTACAAAAGAATTAACTTGAGTATTTGAGTATTTTTCCCCCTAAATGGTTATTGATTTCCTTGGAAAGGAAAATTCCAAGGTTGAGACTGTAATCTAGGGATATACTATTCGTACACTAAGTTATGACCCCCAACTTGAGATGGGCACCCAACTTGAGGTTGACCTCCAACAAGAATTTGAAAACCAGAAGTGACAAAATGACTTGTGCCTCCAATTTTATTGGATCTACTTGCACCAGGACGATTAGATCCTCCAGGTGAAGGTGGAGGAGGAATTCTAGCCCCCCCGGAGAGAACCTAGGTAGGTGTAGGAAAAAAAATACTAGCAGTATTATACCCAGGATGAACATGAATATTAACCCCTCTGGATGGATTCTGGGCAGGATTAGTAATAGAAGTATTTAGAGCATGATACCCAGGTGGAAGTGACAGATTTGGTCTAAGTGGAAGTGGTGTTCCAATAGGATCTTGATTAATTACTGCACTTCCGGCAGAAACATGTGTAGCTTGTGGGACCATGGTAGAGCCAGTGAGCTGGAGGGGAAGAATTGTATGAGAACCAACCAACAATTGGTTTGATACTGTGACAACATTACTGGTTGTTCTGGTAAAATTATCTAAGGGTATTGTATAAGTAGTGGAATTCCCAGGCGTATGTGTTTCCATAGATTGATTAAAGGTCCTCTGGCGTAAGTGACTCATTCCTAGTTTTTAAAAAATATTGTGTCCCAAAGAGGTACTCCAAAGAGAATGGGAAGGGCCAGAAGAGCTAGGATTAAAAGTTCCAGCAGTATGAATCAGATTTCTAAACGACTCACTCTGAAAGGGTGGATCATCTACACCATACTCTGTGTAAGGTCTAGTAGGTATTTTAGTATAATATTCAACAACGACGTCTCCCGTTGAATTTATCTAGAGAAAAAGAGGATCTTGTACAACAATCAATAACGGATTTACAGGAAGTATGGATTCCTCCAATGGAGTAGAACTTCCAATATCAGAGGCTACGTCGTTATTGACTTATCCTTCAAGAAAACCCTCTGGTGAGTTAGGAAGCAAAGGATTATATTCTTCTAGATCTTTCAAAGGTAACCCTTGCATCTTACGTGAAGGGTGAGGGACAATGTTAGCTACACCAAATAAAGAATGAAATAAATCTATGGCCAAATAGAGAAACAAAAAACACTCACTAATAAAATCTAGATATCAAACACACAAACAAACCTTCTTATTTCGAAGTCACTAGTTGGTGATGAAATCCAATGTCGTGAAATCAAGAAAAGAAGGGGTCGGGATAAAGCGAGTGGAAACGTTAGGCTGACGACCTGCCTAATGGAAATACATTCTAGTGCAAGATCCCACACATAATCATGGGTATTGTTGGGCCCTTCATTTTTGGATAAGGAATTGAGCAAGTTTTGACTGAGCACGAGTTGTGCAAGCTTCAACAGAGGCTGGACAGTAGAACGAGAAAGAGTAACAGAAAGAAGTTTCAAAATTCAGTGCAACGCCAACTAAGAAACAAACGGTTGCAATAGAACAAGGAAGTGCACAATCTGAAATAGAAGACACAACCCAACTATATATAGGGATGAACATAAGTGTAAAAGGGTTGTTGACATTGTTGTTGTTTTTGGTCAGTTTATTACGAGTTGGTTCCGAGTTTATTGTGGGGATTTGAGTCAAGTCGAGTCTTGAGTCTATAATGAATTTGATCTATCAGTTTGAGAATTGGAGCTCTGCAACATGAGTCCAGAGTCAAGAGTCTGTACAATGCATTGTTGTGTAATTCTGAGTTTGTAATCAAAGAAAGATTTTGAAGATATAATAAGAAGGACCTAAATTTTCAAATATGATGTGTCTCTGTGTGTTTTCCTTATGCATTACAGTTCTTCTTTCTGGGTTATAAGTTCTACTCGATGGTTATGTGTTTAGATTCTTGTTCTTAACATAAGTAGGTTCGATTCTTGCACATATATGTTTAAAATCTGTTTATGTCTCTTGCACAAGATCAGGGATGAGTTATGAAGTCTCTATGGATCCTCTTAAGTCTTTTCCCTACCCTTCCCTATCTGTTTGTCTCAGCAGCTCTTTGGGTGAGAGTTATTCTCTTAGGAGGAGATGAAAATGCCAATTCTCTAGACTACACGGTACCTTTTGTTGGTAACCTGAGAAGGAACTTGATATGATCAAACTTGTGCCAACAAAATGGTTCTATTGCTAGGATTTGCGTTAAAAGGGAACCTGTAGGGAGAATGCTTTCGCGGATCCATAGATCTTCTATTGATCAATGGTGGTAAAGAAACTGTGACACCTTCATATGGAAAGAAGTGGAACTAAGGAGAAAATTGGTGGAAAACACTCACGAAGCAATCTTTTACTTGGAAATATCGAGCGACCAGTACGATATTTTCTGGGTTAAATTCCCAGAAGAATTTTTCCACTGGATAAAGAGGCTCCAAGAAGCTCCAAAGTTACAAGGACGAGTCAAGTCAATCTGTGCATGGGACACTGAAAAGCTACCAGACTTCAGATGTTGGATTGTCCAGTCACGCGAGCAGTTGATTTATAGGTCAGCACCACATTAGAAGGATATATCATCAAATTTTTAGCTAAGAACCACCAATATTTCTCATGATCAGAGGCGGTTTTCAAGAAAGACGCAAGGGGAAGAATGTTGAGAGAAATCCCCCTGTGGATTAAGGTTTTCTTGATGGAGGAGTGGATGTTGACTATGTCCTCGACTGAGCTATCAACGTAAACACCCTCTCTTGGGGTAGGGCAAGGCAGGGTGAGAGTCATGGAATGAGAGAGGGGAAGGTTTCTTTGACAAATGGGGGGACAACAACAAGAAACGGACTCCAGAGATGACCGGGCCTTGAGGAGAGCCTCCATAGTTGAGAAGAGGTGGCACGGAAAGATCAAGAAAGCAGCAAGACAGTCCGAGAAGTTGACGAAAGAAGGTGGATCAGGAGAATTAGAGGAAAGAAAGAGGGAAGAGTTGCAGAATATGAGAAGACAGGAACGACTGGCTAGTCAAATATTAAATGAGAGAGAAGCATAGAGAGAAAGAAGTCCTAAGGAGGTGGGACAAGAAGGAGAAGTTGCAGACATAAGAGAGGAAGAAGTCGACATGAATATTGAAGAAGAAAGAGAATATCAAGCCCGATAACAGGAGAGATTGGGAATCCAGTCGAAGATATTGTCCCAATGGAAGCAAATGAGATGCCCCAGATCAAAGAAAACTGCCTCGAAGCCAGTGGTGCTAGCCCTTACTCACCCATACCCCAAGTGTATTCTATACAAGAAGTAAGTCTGATACTACCTTCTCATGCTATTTATGTTCCAATACAATTAATTAGTCAGTCACAACCAAGAAGTGTGAGTATAGGGAGGATATTGGGATCCCCTGGTAGATAACAAGTAGGACTATTAGGGTTCATATTGATAGGAACAATGAGATAAGAAATGGATGGCCATGCGGGAGGTTCGATTTCTCGATACCCAAAATTTTGGAGTAAGGGAGATGAAGACATTGAGCAACACTGGTTCTTGTGTGAATCAATATGGAGATCCAGAGGGACTTCAGATGCGAATAAATTGGTCAAGTTTCAGACTACCATGAGAGGTTTTTCTCTCAAGTGGTACATGAATATCATTGAGTCAGGAGTGCCAGGAACCCAAGGTCAAGTGTTCACGCTTGGCTAGGTACAGACAAGGTTCATAGCAGAGTTCAAACTACCCCATTCAGAATAACAGGCTCTATATGAGTTGCGTGAGATCTAGCAACGGGAAGGTGAATCATCTTGGGAATACAGCCAGAAGTTTAAAGATGCCATAGGGAGTTTGGCACATCCAATCCATGAATAACATCAAAGGGAGTGGTACATTTAGGGGTTGTTGCCTATGACTCGGATTTTTCTAACGCAACAGTGGATAGCCACGTTAACAAACACCTTGGAACAATCGATGAAGATTGAGGCCATGGCAGGATACCCTAGGAGCTTGAGAATGAATAGACCCCCAGTATATGTGAATCCAGTGAAACTACAAGGGAAGATATCAACACTTACAGAAAATATTCAAGAGCTGACGATACCCAAACTAGGACGACCACAGGTTTGGTGCACTGGATGTTATATGGAAGGTCATCTGGAAAACGAGTGTCCACGAATAAGGGGAATGGGATCTCCTCAGAATCCGATGGTACCCCCAAAATAACCCAAGAGAGGAGTTGCACAAGTGTCTATGAACTTACCATTCCATAACCCCACCATGTATCATGCTTTTTTAGGAGGCCAAGCAGCACCAACAATTGAGTATTATGAAATCTTCTCAATCTATGGGCATGGGCCAAAATAGTGCCCCATTATGAATAAATATTTGAAAGTACCAAATATAATACACTGTGAGTTATGCACATCTACCACGCATACTACCAATCAATGTAGATCTTTTCATGAACTTGCAGACAGGTTAGACTGAACAACATTCAGGGTGAATGAAAACCCTCAGGGACTAGGAAGAGGTCGAGGAAGTGGAGCCACAAGAGACTTCTGAGGAGGAATAACTGGGGTAAGAGGGCCAAGCTGATGTTATAACTATGATGAGAAAGGTCACATGGATATAGACTTTCCTCATCCAAGGCGGCCATGGTGCTCTCATTATAGAACCAACAAGCACGCAACTGAAGACTACCTATAATTAATTGCAAAATGGGAGGATAGAGTACCACAAAGAGGAACTAACCTCATTAGTTAAGAAATCAAGAGGGTTATTAAGGGACAATTTCCGAACATTAATATTGTTACTCGAGGAGGAGTGAAGACAGGAGCTGATGTTGATACTTTACCTCAGATCCAAAAAGAAACACCTAAAGAAGACAGGTATGACCCTCTAAAACAAAAGTTATTATTTAAAGATGCCATAGAAATATTTCAGAATATTCCTATCCTGGAGATGCAAGAGAAACCCCCAGAGCCTATTGTTTATCCTAAGACGGTGCAAGTTCTTTCTTCACCCCCTGCACCCAAAAAACCTGTAGCCATGTCGATACAACCTGAGAAACCTCAAAATGTAGTTGACCTTTGGTTTCAATTATTATCTGACATTATGGGGAATGATCAACTAACAGAAAAGTTGCGCAACGCGATATACCTAGTTTTAGGGAATGAAGAACCCCTAGAGGCAAGAATAAGGGCTAATCTTCCTGAGAAAAGTACTTAGAGAGTGCAGCGAAGAAAAGTACAAACCAGAAAAGAATTTATACTAGTAGCCCAGTTAGATGAATTTGAGATTAAGGACTTCATGTTGGATCTGGGATCCGATGTGAACATTTTGCCTAAGAAGATCTGGGAAGCCTTAGGAAAACATAGGCTGACATATTCCCCAATTCAGTTAAGAATGGAAAACTAGTATTGTATCTTCCCCATAGGAAGACTGGAGAATGTGGAAATATATGTTGTAGGAGTAAAGACAGTGGCCGACTTTGAATTCATTGAGATCATGGGAGATAAGGACCCCTATCATGAACTACTTGGCATTGATTGGGCCTATGACAATTATCCAGTAATCGACTTAAAGAAAGACACCATGACCTCTGAGGATGAGGGAATCAAGGTAGTTCAACCTTTAGATCCATATGTAGGACCCAGGTATACAGAACCAATAGATAATAATATGGAGGGAGAAGACTTGGACCAGTTGTACACTGTAATAGTAGGAACAAGAAATGATTATATAAATCCTATTGTTGATGGATTAGTAAGTTGGAGAAGCATACAGTCAACAGATTAAGACTCAGAATTGGATTTTGACAGTTGGCAACAAGGTTCGCACAGAATATTCTCAAGAATATGTGCAACTATCATAGCAACCAGATGGGTTGGGATCGAAGTTAGAGAACACCCAGTATATGACAGAACCTCGGATCTAGAGATTTTTTTGCACAACATGGAAGAAAATGTAGTAGAAGATCAAAGAATCTCGATACTACATGTAGCTTTTTAGAACACCCCTGCCAGATGGTGGGATAATCATAAATATGTACTCATAACTTGGGACAAGGTGAAGCAAGATATCAATTATATGTTACAGAATAAGGAGCAGCTAGAATCAGATATGCAGAGAGATCTCCAAGTTGCACAACTATTCAGTGGAGAATCGGATCCTAGAATACATATTGAACGGTGCGTGACACAGTGGTAAGTTGCGGGGATACCCTCTCACTTCTGGGTCTAGTTATTTCCCCACTCCCTAGGTCTAATCTCGAAATCTTGGTTTATACACGAGGAAACCAGAAGACAAACCAGCGACTGACAAACACTGGCAGCTCAATTTTGCAAGGACTTCTCATTTACAAGTACCCTGAGCTTGAAGTAGTCCTGCAAAATATTAAAGAATTTCTCTTTACAGATAATGGTAATTAGAAACCAAACTTAGTTGTTGGCACAGGGGTAGACCCAGGGTTCAATTCTACAATAGCGCACCAACAAATCCCTAACTAAGGACCCTTTCAGCAACACCTATGAAGCAGATGAAGTCTCACCTGAGGTAGAGGTAGGGGTGGTTGCAAGACTTAGGTGTCTGCAACCTTAGCTGGGACATAGATCTATGGTTGTACTACTTAATAAAGCACTTAACATTGTTAGTTCCTCAATATGCAATCAATATCTACTTCGTTGATAAAATAGATCTTCACAACATTCAAACTAATATAATGTATTTAATAACTTATCATAAGTAAATAAGATCAGATCAAGTAGATCAAGCACTAAGCATAGCCATATAGATAAGATCTAACATTCTCACATATAATAAGAATAAAGCATGAGTAGATCTATCTAAATACATCAAAGCACTTAGAAAATAACATGTGAACACATCAAGACAAAGCACAAAGTAGCATAAAACAATGTTTACGTGGTTCACCCCCACCCTAGGGCTACGTCCACCAAATATTCTTCTTTATTGTCTTTAGTCAATCGATTACAAGCACAGAGCCTCAAAACCCTTACTCTGCATAGGACAGAAGATCTGTGCAGATCGCTAGATCCTTCTTCCTTGTGTTACAACACTAATCCTTCCACAATATGCTACAAGGACCTGCACTTAGCTCTGCAAGTCTCTTATAGTCATGCACAAATAACTTACAGACTCTACTTGCAGTTATCATACATTCACATCACATAGATGCATCACCTGTTCACTTCTAACTAGCCTAAGCGTCTATTTATATATACAAAATAGGCTTAAACATGGGTAAACCCATGGGCCGACATCCCAATCCCATTACATAATCCCAAAAACCCAAAAAGGACCCAAAAATGGGTTGAGATCCCATGATATCCTCTTCGTCTTCCGCTCCTCCTTCGACAATCTGTCGAAGTCCCAAAATAGGTCAACATGAAAAAGAATCTCCCAAAACTTGGTCAAGGGCCAACAGGCCCCCAACACTCACCTATGACTCATCTCGAGTAACTCTGGTCTGATCATTTTTGCTTCAAATGCCTCGATTTTGGCTCAAGCTTCTTTGACTTGCTGCTTTTCTATGGTCTCTTTCTCGACGAACTCCTCGATCATTGCGTCATTCACTGGCCCTTCTAGGCATTGTTCTACTATAGTGACAACTTTTTCTAGCTCTTCTCCTTGGCTTTCAACCTCTGTGAACAATTGGCATGCCTTATCTTGCACAGGTTGGAGCCACTGGGTTACTTCCATAAATTTTCTCTAGATCGTATGGATATGTTGCTAGGTGGTGCGGTGCTCTTGAGATCTCTTCATTCTATCTACAGCTGATGAGGTCTTCAGCTATGCCTATAGCGTGTCTGCGTGCTGCTTCACTTCCTAGAACTGTGACTCAAGTGCTTGCAATTCTGGATTCTCAGCGAGCTTCTCATATGTTTGGGCACTGCAATTACTCAGCTGCTTGCACTCCCCAGCAAGAGCCTTCAGTCTTTCAACTGCGCTCCTGGTGGTTTCTTCCCTTTGGTCTCTTACATCTTGCGGGGTCTCGAGCACTACGCATAGCTCCAAATATTCTATGTGTTGTTGTAGTTGTTGAATTACTTATTCAAGTTGTGCCACCTGCTATGGGACTCTTTCTTCAGCCTTTACTTCTATAACTGTCATAGAGAAAAGTGCTCTGTTGATCCTTTCCTTTACTTTGAGTTGCTCCGCAAGAAACTATTCCTTTCTTTGTTGCAATTGTTCTCTTTCTTCATCCCACTTTGCTTGGAGAGAAATCTTTTCTCATTATGCAGTATTGCATTTCTCTAAAAGGTCTCCATGTACTTGTGCTAAAGCTTGGGTGGATTTCATTGTTTCCTCCTGTGCTCGTCGAAGGCGAGCTTCGACTGTATCAGAAATTTGGTGGAGTTGAGCTGAATCATCTGCCAGTTATGGTGTTTCCAATGGTAGAGGCACAATGGAAACTACGTAGCTGGACTGTAGTGCTTGTTGCGCCCCTTGAAGTTCAACCTTAATTTGATTGTATATCTCCTCCAGCTGAGCCTCTTGCTTCTCTTCTATCTCCAGCGAAGCATCGTTCAATGCTGCTACAATGAAATAGAAGTCATATGAGGTGAGAGTAGTCTTCATTTTGGTCATAGAGGCTTTCAATTTCTTCCGAGAAGAAGGCTTCGGGGGTGAAACCTTCCTTTTCTTCGAGGGATCCTCCTCATCTCTAGGAAATGTAACCTTGTCTTTATTCTATTCAACTGTTGTGCCATCTATCTCTTCGCCATCACCTCCGTGCGCAGGTGAGATGGAAGCAGTCTTTGTTGAGGTACTGCTTATGTCTTGGGCTTCTTCATTTTTCTTTGTCTTGCTGGGTCTAGGTGTATCATGCACTGCTTCTAGACTGTTAATGTCAGACATCTCCGTAGGGTCTACTGGAATGAGGAGGTCCACCGATCAGTATTTAGTAATCTCTTCGAATTCCTCCTCTATTATCTTGTAGTAAGACTGAATTTTATGCTTGTGCTCATCATCACACGCTGAAATATAAATGAAATGGCAGTCTGCGCTGAATTTCATCAAAGGCTGGAACCTATGGAGAGTATTTGGCATGATGTGAGGCTCGGACTGGATGGTTGTCTTCAGCTAGTTGTAATAGGCATGGAACATGACATTTGACTGTTATTGCTTGTTCATGTCCCTGGAATACCACAGTGTACTAAACTTCGTGGCCAAAGGTTTAAAGGGCTCGATGTCCGGGAAGGTCGCACCTCCCGGCATCTCCAATGTGATGAAAGCGATCAGGATTAGAAGCTAGCTGAAGTGGAACTCATATCCTTTGTCTTGCGCTTCCCTGCAGTCCAGTTCCAACTAGTTCACCAGGTACTTCACTCAATTCATTTGTAGGCCCTCCGCGCACTTTCCTGGGAGGTTGACTATGAAACCAGTCACTTGGGTGGGTCGATTCTTGCGAACTAAATTTCCTGGGATCAATTGACAGGCTAGGCACACTGTGTCGCTATGGATAGAAGCTACCTTGTAGCCTCGCGTTCCCTTCTTGACATCTCCGTAAGTGTCCTTGATCCTTTGTGTGAGAGTGCAGTCCATGGCTTTTCTAGAATAGAAATCCTGTGGGTCGGGTCCTTGCATGCTCAGTTCTGTGATCCGATTGATCAACGTTGGATCCACTGTGATACGGTGGTTTAAACACAAGTATCCTCCATGGTAATAGGACAACAACATCTTGATGCATGCATTCACTTCTTGGTGCCTTCCTAAGTGAGGAATCTTCATGACATTGAGCAGTGTGGACTGCGCGAGGTTCATAGTCCATGACTGGTGAACTATCTTTGAATTATTTCCCTTTGTTTTGGTCAGGTACTTATGTGGGGAAAGCATGTTGTAGAGCTTCCTGTCGTCAAGGTTGAAGTCATTAAAATTCAATTCTATGATATTTTCTTAGTCTGCGTGAATTGCGTGTATCCCTTTCAGGAGGTAAGAAATGACCAAAGCATACTCAAATTCTCTGGGCATGTTGTCTTGACTGATTGCGTCGCTCAGAGGTGGTATATAGACAGGTAAAATTCTCGAAATCAACTTAGCATTCAGGAGATCGTCTCTGTGCTTGGTTCTCTTTTCATCGGCTGGTCTGGATGGTCCATCTCGAGTAGTGGATGGAGATGCTTGCATTGTTCTTTTGGATGAATCCTGGATACCTTCAGACATCAACATGACTTTCTCATTCATCAAGTCGATCAAAAATTCTTCAGTAGCTTTCTCTGCAGTGCTCAATTCTTTCGACATACACACTCGAGGTGAACAATTGCGGGTTCAAGGAAAAACTTAGACACAGTACTGAGATAGAGAGAAAGAGTGTGATGATCACTATATAAACTCAGCTTAGTCTACAGGCTCAAATTCTCAATTGGAAAAAGTGTTCTCGGTGTGTGACGCAACGGGATAAATAGGGAACTTGACAACGGTTCGCTTGCAATGGGTATGAGCCTCTATTAACTCTTGTTCATTTCATTATGGCATGGTCCAATGGTCTGATGATGAACCATAATTTCCTTTCTGCCTATTTGGAGCGTCGATCAAACAGTTATAATGTCACCAATGGCTATATTTCTTCATCGTGGCAAAGTGTCATGTGTCGTTGTTCTGATATCCGGATGAAGCTCCAATTTTGCAATTTTTCCATCTGCAAAGTTCCCTCTGGAACCTTCTGCAAATTTTTGATATTATCTTTCTTACTTAACTTTCTATCCTTTTTTCCAGTGAGCTTCATCTCGGTATTCCTTTTTCCATTCTAATTCTTATCTTCTTTGGTCATGGACACTTCGCGCTATTGAGATTCTTCCCTAGGATTCCTAGATAATACTTCATCTTTGTCTAGGGTAGGTACTTCGGTCTTTTGTGGGTCTTCTAATGTTCTTGCAGCTTCGACATCTGGGTTGCTATTGTTAAATATCTTTGATCTTCTCTCTTGTTCTTCAATCAAGTGTGCGATCCTTCTGGTCATAAAATCTTTTAACTCTTCTTTCTTCTGCTCCAAAAATTCTTCTTCTTCCTTTTATCTGGCTTGATCTCTATCAATCCAAGGTTTTCCTAGTAACATGGTAAATGGGGTGCTTTCTTCAATAAATTTAATAATCTCAAAATATTCTTCTATCGAAGTTCCATTAGTGTTCATAGGTATGCAAGAGAGCTTCCCACATAAGCTTATCAGCTTTTCTCTGAATAGTCCTATTCCTCCTAGTGAAGGGATCATAGCAGGCTGCCCTATGGCTTCCCAAGTTCTTTCTGTCATGATATTCACCTATGTTTATTCATCCAGAATACAGTCAATTTTGAAGTCTCCTTTTCTTACTTCAATGCATTCTTTTTCCTTGAATATCTCTGATAAGATGACATGTCGGTGGTCATTCAGGGTTTCTTTCATCTGTAACAATAATTTCTTTGGTTCTTTCTAGGGTTTTTCCATTCCTGGATTTTCCTTAGGGTTTTCTTTAGTCCGATTCATTTCTTCTAGCTTAGCAATCATTCTAGGGCAATCCAACACTTCATGGTCCATAGCTTTACAAAAAAGACAAGTGGGTCTTTTCCCAGGGCATTCCTTAGCAAGATGTCTCGGTCCTCTGAAACTATAATAGAGGGTTAATCCTCTCTTTCTTTTAAATGATCCCTAGCCTTTTTGGTACCGTGCACTAGGATCATGGTAGCTAACCTACAAAAAAATATTTCTAGGATCGTGCATCCATTTGTTAGTCAAAACATTATTTTTATGCATAGGTATAGCATATCTTTCACTATTCTTATCAGATCTACTCATATCAAGCCTTATTTCATATATTAGTGCCCTAGTTTTCAAGCTAGGACAGAACCTATCAAACATACCTAGATCCATACTTTAGAAACAAAAATTTCCACTTATCTTACTTCTACAGAGCACAAAGCTTCCAGATATAAAAACTTTTCACTATTCTTACCTTTATCAGAGCACATAGCTTGCAAATCTTACCTCTTTTAATCAGACGTTCTCACTTTTACCTTTCTTAGAGCACAAAGATTTTAGATATTGCTTATTTCCTTCAGATCCGACCTCTTTTCTTCAGATCGAGCTTCTTTCTTTAGCACAGAGATTTATAAATTGAGTAGGATATTGCGCACTAGGGAACAGATCTATGCACATAGCTTTCACAATCTCAGGTCGAATATTTTCACAAAGCTGCTTCTTTCTCAGTTCCCAACAATCACAGTTTCAGGTCCTGACAACGGAACTATTTGTTGGCATAGGGGCAGACCCAGGGTTCAATGCTACAACATCGTACCAACAAATCCCTAACTACCAGCCCTTTCAGAAACATCTACGAAGCAGATGAAGTCTCACCCGAGGTAGAGGTAGGGGTGGTTGCAAGACTCAGGTGTCTGCAATCTTTGCTGGGACACATATCTATGATTTTACTACTTAATAAAGAACTTAGCATTGTCAGTTCCTCAATATGCAATCAATATCCACTTCATTGATAAAAAAAAACTTCGTAGCATTCACACTAATCTAATGTATTTAAGCACTTAGCATAAGTAAATAGATCGTATCAAGAAGATCAAGCACTAAGCATAGCCATATAGATCAGATCTAACATTCTCACATATAATAAGAACAAAGACTAAGTAGATATATCTAAATACATCAAAGCACTTAGCAAATATCATGTGAACACATCAAGACAAAACACAAATAAGCATAACACAGTGTTTATGTGGTTCACCCCCACCCTGGGGCTATGCCCACCAACTTTTTTTCTTTATTGTCTTCATTCAATCAGTTACAAGAACAGAGCCTCAAAACCCTTACTCCGCACTGGACAGAAGATCTGCACAGCTCGCTAGATCCTTCTTCCTTGCATTACAACACTAAGACTTCCAAAATCTACTACAAGGACCTACACTTAGCTCTGCAAGTCTCTTACAATCATTCACAAAGCACTTACAGACTCTACTTTCACTTAGCATACATTCACATCAAATAGATGCACCACTTGTGCACTTCTATCTAGCCTAAGCATCTATTTATATATACAAAATAAGCCTAAACATGGGTAAACCCATGGGTCGACATCCCAATCCCATTACATAATCTCAAAAACCCAAAAAGGACCGAAAAAGGGGTCGAGATCCTGTAATCTCCACTTTGTCTTCCGCTCCTCCTTCGACAAGTTGTCAAAGTCCCAAAATAGGTCAACATGATCAAGAATCTACCCAAAATTGGTCAAGGGCCAACATTAGTGGTATGTGCAAAACATAACCAAGAACTTCAGACTAATCTCCACTTGCCTTCCACTGAGAAACCTATAGAATTCTATCAGATTAGCAAAGATTCAGAAAGCCTAGAAGACTTAGGGGAATTGAGTAACCTAGCCATCAATGAGACAGAGGGGAGTAGAGAAATTCAAAACACCATACACAACCAAACTGATAGTTCCTACAATAACCCATTAAAATTGCACAAAATGAATATAGGGACCATAGATCAACTCAAGATAGATATGGTGGAAGACTATTGGGATGAGAAAACTAGTCAAGAAATATAGAGTTTGGTGCGAGAATATGAGGATTTGTTCCCAAAGAATTTTTCAGAGTTAAAGGGAATCAAAGGATTTATGGGAGAAATGAAGATTGAGTTGAAACCAGGATCTAATCTTGTCATACATAGACCATACTGTCTTAACCCTAGAGTAAAAGAGAAGGTTAAGAAGGAGATAGACAAGATGTTGGAAGAAGGTCTCATTTTTGCAGTATAATAAGCAGAGTGGGTTAGCCCGATAGTTATTCAAAGCAAGAAAGGCACAGAGGATATTAGAGTCTTTGTAGACTATAGAAGTCTCAAATCTTCCTGTGTGTATGACGCTTTCCCAACACCCTTTACAGACGAGGTGCTAGAACAGGTTGTGGGGAAGGAATCATACTCATTCACAGACGAATTTTCAAGATACCACCAAGTCAGGATCGTTGAAGAGGACAAAAATAAAACCACTTTCATAAGGGAATGGGGATCCTTCGCATACAATGTGATGCCATTTGGATTAAAGAACTCCCCTATAGTTTTCTCAAGAATTGTGATAGCATATTTTAGAGAGTTCATTCACAAATTTATAGAAGTCTATATGGATGATTGGACAATATATATCCTTCTCAAGGAACATGTAGCATTGTTGCAACTAATGTTTGACAAATGCAGAGAGTTGAAGATATCATTGAATCTCAGAAATTGTATCTTTTGTGTACCACATGGGAATTTGTTGGGCCACATAGTCTGTCGAGAAGGAGTATTGGTAGACCCAGCCAAACTTGTGGTAATTGTGAATATTCCACCACCTATGAGTGATAAACAGTTGCACTCCAAACTGGGAAACACATGTTACTATCACAGGTTCATCCGAAGATATGCCAACATTACTACACCTCTGGAAAACCTACAGAAAAGGGATAAACCATTTGAGACACTCAAGGAGAAACTCATCACAACACCGATTCTGATATTCCCAAACTGGGAGAATGAATTTCACGTCCATGTAGATGCTTTAGGAATTGCCTTAGGATCCATCTTAACGCAACTTGGATATGGATCTATGGATCACCCTATCTATTTTGTGAGTCGAAAGTTGTCGCAAGAAGAGGTCAACTACACAATGACAGAAAGGGAGGGCTTAGCCATGATTTATGCTTTACAGAAATTTAGACATTATTTTTTAGGTTCTCATTTAATTTTCTTTACTGATCACTCTACATTAAAGTATCGAATTAACAAACCAATGTTAGAAGGAAGAATTTGTAGATGGTTGATGTTATTTCAGGAATTTTCCTTCGAAGTTATCATCAAGCCGGGAAGATGCAACATCAGACCTAATCATTTTTCCAAGTTAGAGTCGGGGGAAAGTGGCAGAGCAGTAGATGATTAGTTCCCAGATGTAGACTTGTTCAGGATTGAGGCCATACTAGAGTACCTGGAGGACATAGCAGTATTCCTAAGTATAGGGTCCTGTCCATAAATATATTATGCAACCCAGAAATTCCACATGGTTGTTAGAGCATCATATTAAAAGTTGATCACCGGACAGTTGTATAAAATAGGACTAGACAACATTCTTAGACGATGTGTCCTAGATCATGAAATACAAGATATACTCTGGGAATGCCATAGTGGAGTTGTAGGAGGCCACATAGGAGGAAAGGCCACTGCACAAAAATTTCTCCAGGAAGGACTTTGGTGGGAAACACTCTTCAAGGATGAAAAAGTATATTCTAGATCATGTGATGTTTGTCAACAAGTGGGTAAGTTGTCATGCCAAGACACACTACCACTACAACCAGTTAGAGCTCTACAATCATTTGAGAAATGGGCAGTTGACTTCATTAGACCAATCAACCCTATCGCCAAGCATTCAAAGGCTACGTACATCATTACCGCAACTAAATACCTTACCCATTGGGCAGAAGTAGCAGTTGTATAGGACGTTTTGATAGATATTGCTTCCGAGTTCATTTTCGAGAATATCATCACTCAGTTCGGATGTCCCAGTAGCCTAACTAGTGATCAGGGAGCTCATTTCATTGGAAACACTATAGTAACACTTACAACAAATTTCCTGATTCAACATCATAAGAGTAGTCCCTACCACCCGCAAGCCAATGGAATAGTCAAAGCCTTCAACAATATTATGGAAAGGGGGTTGACAAAGGTCTGTTGCGCAAACTGGGAGGACTGAGATGATAGAGTTCCAGCCATACTATGGGTATATAGGACAACAACAAAGAAACTCTATAGGTACACACCGTTCTAGTTAGTTTATGGGATAGAGGTAGTGGTTCCTACAGAATTCATCACTCCAAGTCTATATATTGCACAATTCACACATATGTCAGAAGAGGAATCCATTGTGCAGAGACTTATGGATTTACAAGAACTTGAGGAGACCATATTTCTAGCAAACTTACATCATTCGGTTGAAAAAGAAAGACAAAAATCTTGGCATGACAGACACATTAATACCAAGGTATTCATGTAAGGAGACAAGGTGCTACTCTACGATAGTCGGTACTAGAAGCATCCTGACAAGCTGTGCATGCACTGGTTGAGACCATTCATAATTGTATAGATCCGACCCTCAGGAGAAGTCAGACTCATGCAACTGAACGGTGTGTTGTAGCCAAGATGGGTGAATGGTGCTCGCTTGAAGCCCTAACTATCTCAAAACTGAGAAAGAGGGATTGTCACTCTAGTCCAAAGGAGCTTGTACATTAGTTAGATTTGAGTTTTCTGAATTTTTTGTAAATTCAGTTAATAAAGTTGATGTGTGCAGTGTTGCGCCATGACATATAGTTCATTTTATGTTTAAGTGTTGTTTGATACAGAACTAATGACTCAGCAGTGTAGGATCCAAATCATAAGAGAATCCATTAATGACAGTCATTAATATGACGGGGACAACCTTTGTGGTCGGAGGGGGGATGAATCTAAATACGATCTGAGTCCATGTGCCACACAAACCCAGTTTATTCACAGCCTTTATTGCCATTCGGTACCACGTCTGAGGTCAGTTAATCCATAAAGCTGCGTTATGCAAAGATTCCATCGAAGTTCGCACCGAGATACCCACCCGTCAAATGGAAAGGTCTGAAATCGACCACGTCCCTATCCAACTCACGCAAATAAGTAAATGTTAGAATCACACAATAGGATTTACCATGTTAAACCATCCCGTCAAAAAACTTAGATCTAGTTGCATCCATATGGTCATGATGAACAACATTTATCACTAAACTTTCCTGTTAAGCCAAGTATAAGGCCTTGAGAACTCGCCTGAGAACACATCGTTTCCAAAAGAACATAGCTATTTCCAAATTCAGTAGAGAGAACTAGTCTGCACACATTTGAAAGTCCTTAGCTTGCCACAAAAGTGGGAATTCTGAGAGCCACAACAAGCCAAAGTGCCATGTCTAAAGAAGCGGTACCAGATGAACCCTACAACCCACGAGTCGAGATCATAGGCGATCTCAAAGGGAAGGTGGATAATGTCAAGCTCCTCAATCTTGACCTAACATATTTAGCCCTATTTCCTTAGATGAACACAGATGTATTTTCGAATATGGCTCCAGATGGATTAGGAGGCATGAAATTTGTGCCAAAATTAGACTTCATCAATTTATTCAATTCAACCATCATGAACTTGAGAGACCTACCAATCTTTGGTACCACTGGTGAGGTTGCGCGGTGCACATAATTTTTGATAAGCAGGGTGCATGACAAAATTCTATGGTTGTATAAGTGGTATCCAATCCATGCTAAAGACATCCAACAACTTACTAGACTATCCTTCGAAGGAGAGAATGTGTCTAAAGGATTCCAGGGTCCTGGTAAGCATGGAAAAAAGAAATGCGAGCTTAGCCTATATGAGAAATTCAACACAAAGAGGGGGGGGCACACAATAGTAATTGAACCCATACTACCCGAGACAGTCTGGATTAGATGTTACATCATAGCCAACAAGGTTATGAGATCATACTAAAAGGGGAAATTCATGTTAGATGAATTATCAATAGCTGACTTTTGTGCCAATGGAGCTATGTTCAATTGGTGTAGTTACCTACTAGAGGAACTACTAGTGGAATGCGAGGAAGCATGGGAGAAGGGATGAACCTTCACTTATGGATATTTACTTGTTGAATTCATAATTTTCAAATGGAGGCCACCTATGGGAAGACATTCAGTGATACCAGCCAAGGGGTGCATGGAGAAGATGTTTGAGCCATGGAAGTCTAGGCAAAATTTGGAGAATACAAACTTCAACGCCGCAACATTCACTAAGTGGTACAATGGTCTGATAGAAGAAACACAGAGGTTGTGTATCCCACAATATCTCCTCAAATGCAATACGAGAAATATTGCCTTCGGCATGAACCAACACCATACATTTATCTGGCCGAGACATGTTAGTAGGGAAGATTTCCACACAAGGATGTTGTCATTCTATATGGACGAGGAGGCCTTTGACAAGGAATTCATGTCATGGCCAGGAGTCAAATGCAGTCAAATCATGTTAGGAATGCATTATATCCTGCATACAGATCTGCTTAAGAACACAGACAAAGAAGCAGGAGTCAGACCAATCTTGGGTCCAGAGCCACAAAATCCAGACACCCCTACACAATCAGACTCTGAGGAGGAAGAAGAGATGTAGAAGTTGGAGTGGAAGAAAATACCAACCCTCCATTAGCTACCAACCGATGTCATTTTTTCAGGTGAGGCTGTTAACTAGATCCTGAGCATTGTGTTTGGGACCAAACCATTGGTGAAGAGGCCCTGAACCGAGGTCTCTACAAGTAAGCCTATGAACCCACAACCCCTTGCATCAGCCTCTCCCCACACCCTCTTAGTGGTCAAATCCAACACTATCATTGAAATTCAGGATGACCCGAAGCCTGAAACATTTCCATCCACATTCATCACTGAGCACCCTCCATCACCACCACCACCCCAATCACCAAACCCCTTCACCACCAGTCCACCCCAGACCAAAAACCTAGAGATGATGTAGCTCGATCAACCAGATATAGTGGAGTGAGGACTCCCAGAAATAACCTAAGAGTCACCCAAGTCGAGATTATAAGTTTCTAGTCCAGACCCCAAAGCACCAGAGTAGAGAATGAAGATGGATGGTCTAAATCCAGACATCCAGGAACAACAGCCTAAGCCTTCGGCACAATAAAAAGATGCCCAAACTGAAGAGGATCTGCATGCCCAAAGAAAACATCAAATCCCCTCACCGGACAAGGGTGAGGATGTACAAGAAACCACAATGTGTGAAGTAGAAGAAACAAAAGAGTAGNAGCCTAAGCCTTCGGCACAATAAAAAGATGCCCAAACTGAAGAGGATCTGCATGCCCAAAGAAAACATCAAATCCCCTCACCGGACAAGGGTGAGGATGTACAAGAAACCACAATGTGTGAAGTAGAAGAAACAAAAGAGTAGGAGCTACCAGAGCCTCAGAGGGAACCACCATCAACACCCAGGTAGAGCACGACATCCGCATGTGAACAAATGGAATGGGTTCTCCAGGACCCTTAGCAATGTGCAGAACTGATGCAGCTTTGCATAGCCAGAATAGGGGTTCTAACTCTTTTTCCCATAGCATTAAGGTCAAGGATCGCGGCAGGACCACCAATAGAGGAGGAGGTAGAGACCTGCTCGGAGCATTCAACAGCTAGTGGACTTCCACTGTAGATGCAAGAACCCAGAGACGTAGATCCTTCATCCACTGATCTCATACAGTGCTTAGAGACACAATTATTTGGGTTGATCAGAACATCAACTAATCAATTAGAGCAAAGGCTCCAGGAGGCTAAGATATCTGTCGAGGTTGCAAGGAAGGAAGAGTTTGTCGTGAAAACATGCAGGATGCAAGAAGCACATGAAAAACTCCAGGTTCATCGCAAATTGGAAAGAGTGCAAGAAATACTTTCTGAAGCATGGCTTGAGATTCATAACGTTGCGCTCGAACTACCCAAAGTCAGTGATGTAGGTGAGCCGGAACACCAGATTGAGTTGCTACAAGGAGCATGGACACCACTCGCCACCCAAGCTGAGCATTTGAAATCATAGTTACAATAGGCCCAACAATAAACAGAGAAATGGCCTCAGAAGCTACAAGAGCAGATGCAGAAGATAGTACTACAAGGCAACAATGCTCGAGAAGCACTACACAAGCACACAACGAAATGCAAAAAGATTTTCAGGGAATTCAGTGACTAGATGGGCATCATCGCTCGACACAACCAAGTCTTGGAGGAGGTACACACAAATATCTAGGTGTTTAACGAAGAAGTTGTGGCCACAATGGATCCTATGGAGAAACAATATATGTTCAACCAAATTCACCAGGAGGACAACGAGTTTTATGCCCTCCTTGAGGCACAGTCCATAGAAAAGAAAGAGTTGCGTGATATCTGACCTGTCATTTAGGCAGTGTACATGAAAATGCATCAAGTTGATGCAACAATAGATTCTGAGTGGAACTTGTTGGTCACGTCCAATCCAAATGTGGATAGCAAGGAGATGACCCAATAGTTCGTTGCAGAGGCATCACTCCTCGCCAGGAAATGGCAGGATAAAATGGGAAACTTTCAAGGAGTGAAACAACAAGCCTTAGAGTTGGTACCAGAGTTGGGCCCTTCATTTGAAGAGGTAAAAGAAGAGAAAGAACAAACATAAGAGCCCAAGGAAAAAGAAAAGGAGGATAAGGGAAAACAAAAGATTCTCCTGGAATATGTGAAAGAACCAAGCACTTAACTCAAGGGTGAGTCAAGGATTGTGGTCGGAGCCTGTTGGGCCCTTTGTTTTTGGATAAGGAATTGCACAAGTTTTGACTGAGCATGAGTTGTAAAAGATCCAATAGATCCTGGATAGCAGAATGATAAAGAGTAACAGAAAGAAATTGCAAAAGTCAGTGCAATGCTAGCTAAGAAACAAACGGTTGCAACAAAACAAGGAAGCTCGCAATCTGAAATAGAAGACACAACCCAACTATATATAGTGTTGAACATAAGTGTAAAATGGTTATTGACATTGTTTTTGTTGTTGGTCAGTTCATTACGAGTTGGTTCTGATTTGATTATGGGGAGTTGATTTAAGTCGAGTCTTGAGTATGTAATGAATTTGATCTATCAGTTTGAGAATTGGAGCTCTGCGACATGAGTCCAGAGTCAAGAGTCTGTATAGCGCATTGTTGTGTAATTACGAGTATGTAATCAAAGAAATATTATGAAGATAATATGAAGAAGGACATAAATTTTCAAATATGATGTGTCTTTGTGTATTTTCCTTATGCATTATAGTTCTTCTTTCTGGGTTATAAGCTCTACTCAATGGTTCTGTGTTTATATGCTTGTTTTTAACATAAGTAGGTTCGATTCTTGCACATATATGTTTTAGATATATTTATGTCTATTGCACAAGATTAGGGATGAGTCTTGAAGGCTATATGGATCCTCTTAAGTATTTTCCCTACTCTTCCCTATCTTTCTGTCTCAACAGTGCTTCAGGTGAGACTTGTTCTCTTCGAAGGAGATGAAAATGCCAGCGCTCTAGAATACACGGTACCTTTTGTTGGTAACCTAAGAAGGACCCTGGTCTGATAAAAAATGTGCCAATAGGTATACCCTCCAAGGAGCCTGAGTGAGTTTGGCCAACGTTGATTCTAGGTACTGTGAATACTTTCCCCTCCATAGTCACCTCGTGTAAATACTCTAAAGAGATAGTCCACTAAGGTTACCAATTGCGACAATTATACATGGGGAAGCAGTCAACAGTTTGATCAATGCGCAAGGGCAGGTTATCTAAGCCCGAAATCAACTCGATAAGGTCCCCACAGGATTTTCTTCTCAAGTGACCCCCAATAATATGCTCAATCTCTACATTAATACCAACAAATCATGCTGAGTAACTCTTCCATCCCTAATGTGACCTTGTGATTGGCCCTTGTGTTAGAAGGGATTCCCAAGACAAAATGTAGCAAGTGGATTTGTACTCTCCCTATCATAAGATACTATTGTGTGTTTTGATGCTTTGGAGAGTGTGCCTTACAATTGTTGGGTATGTTTTATTTTCTTTGCATGTGTGTGTGTGGGAATGTTAGATTCGACAATTGCATCTGACGATAACGGTTTTTTCTATTTTTAGCAGTTTCTAAATTAATCCTAGATTAAGGTTTTAGGGTTTTGGTAGCTACAGAATACCTAAAACATTATATATATTGTATGGTGAATGGTGAAATTAATACAATGAAGATTTGAAAGGTGCGACACCAAGGAAGGATGTTTTTCGCCCGGTTAAGGGTTTCCAGTGTAAATCTTTGTGTACTATGTGTATGAGCCATTGATTAATGCTTGTTTTTATTAAGAATATGTATGCATTTCTTTACTTCACAGGTTTAAAACTTACATGTGGTATCAGAGATCATTTTTGGATTCAGAGGGATGCCTTTGTTGCTAAGGGTTTGGCTCAGTATTGATAGATCAAGTTTATCTTGGGTCTGTGATAAACCTGGGTTTAGTGGGAGAGTTTGCAGTGGATATTTGAGTGTAGAAAGAGGAATGGTGAGCTCTTATAGAATCGAGATAGAGAAGTTCAACAGTAAAAACTTTGAGCTATGGAAGCTCAAGATGGAGGACCTTCTTGTAGATAAAGAAAAATTGATTGATGTGGATCATTGTACATAGCCTACTGGTATGTAGCCTAATGGCATGCAGTCGAATGGTACATAACCTACTAGTACACAAACTACTAGTAAACCACCTACTAGTATGTCGAAGGAAGATTGGGAGAAGTTGGACAGAAGAGCAAGGAGTACTATTCAACTCTGCCTGGCAGATTCGGTGTTGTTGAATGTCTCGAGAGAATCTACAGCCAAGGAACTATGGGATAAGTTAGGTAATTTGTATCAATCAAAGTCCCTAGTAAACAAGTTGTTCCTTCAAAAGAAGTTGTATCATATGAGGATGGAAGATGGAGATTCTTTGACAGAACATCTAAATGCTTTTAATACTCTGGTAAGTCAACTTGTCTTTGTTAATATTATGATTGCATAAGAAGATAAGTGTATTAGTTTGTTATGTTCTTTTCTAGACTCTTGGGATAATCTGGTTGTAGCAATTGGTAGTACCACTCAATCTATATTGAAGTATGAGGATGTACTTGCATCCTTGTTATATGAAGAGATGAGGCAGAAAAGAATGGATGGTCATAGAACAAATGCTTTATTTGTAAGAGGTCATACCCAAGACAGGAATATTGGTAAGTCTTCGAGGGGGAGTGTTGGCCCTTGAACAAGTTTTGTGGAAACATTCGTCGTGTTTGACCACTTTTGGGACTTCAAAAGGCTGGTCGAAGATGGAGCGCCCAGGGGAGCGGAGATCGCGGGATCTCACTTGTTTTGCGGGCTTGTGGACCCAGCAAAGGTTTTTTAGGGTTTATGTAACAGGTATGGGACGTCATCCCATGGGTTTACCCATGTTTAGGCCTCTTGTAAATGTATAAATAAGTAGCTAAGTGATGGTATTGTAAGTTTCTTTGTGCGATCTGGTTGTGTAAAGTGAGGCTTTGTTCTATTAAACAGTTGGCTCTGTGCCTTGACCTGATTTTGAGGAAGGTGGATCTAGTGCATGGTGCGCATATCACCTTTCCATTGCAGAGTTGGGATATTTGGCTTTGTTCACATGAGAAAATGAATGTAAGGAGGCCAAAGACTAATAAAGAAGAAGAAGAAGTTGGTGGATGTAGCCCCACAGTGGGGTGAACCACATATATCATGTGTCTTGATATGCTTTATGCGATGTTGCTTATGTGATTATTTTCTTAGTGTTGTTGATGTTATGTATAATGAATGCATATGATGTTGTAGCTTAGTGATTAATGATGTTAATTAATGCTAGATATGAGATAATGTTGTGTGCTAAGTGATTGGAAGTGTTAGATCTTGGTTATTACTGCGCTTCTCTGTAACTAGGGTCGATGTGAATAAAGTTCAAGGACTAATGCATATTGTTGGCTAAGTAATATGTTAAGTATTGTAATCATATATATGTGCCCCAGCTTGGTTGTAGACACTTGAGTCCTACAACCCCCCCTGCCTCTACCTCGGGTGAGACTTCATCTTCTTCATAGGTGTTGCTGAAAGGGCTGGTAGTTAGGGTTTTGTTGGTGCATTTTTGAAGCGTTGAACCCTAGGTCAGCCACTGTGCCAACAAATGGTTCCGTTGTCGAGACCTGAAACTGTGATTGTTGGGAATTGAAGAAAAGATAAATCTTTGTGCGTAGATTTGTTGTTGTAGTGCGCATTATTCTACATGAATTTCAAATCTCTGTTCTAATAAAGAAACTGAATATGAAAGAAGGACGTAAGATCTTAAATCTTTTTGCTTTGGTAAAGGTAAGATAAGTGGAATTTTTTTTTTCGAAAGTATGAATCTAGGTATGTTTGATAGATTTTGTTCTAATCTGAATGTTAGGGCACAGATAGAAGAAAGAGTTGATTTGAATAAATATGATAGAAATAGAGAAACATGTGTTATTCCTATCCATAGAAAGAATTTTTGGACTAATGAGTGGATGCAAGAACCTAGAAAGAATTTTTGCAGATTGTAGGTACAACAATGTGATCCCAGTGTGCAGTATAGGAAAGACTGGGGCTCGTTTAAAATAAAGAGAGGATTGACATTTTGTTATAACTATAGGAGACCAGGACATCTTTCTAAGGAATGCCCTAGTACAGGTCCTATTTGTCTTTGTTGTAAATCCATTGGTCATGAGGTTGAGGATTGCCCAAGAATAATTGCTAAAGTTGAAAAGATGAACAAGAGACAAGAAAACTATAAAGAAGGTTAAGAGACTAAGAATCATACAAAAAAAGAGTCAGAGAGCATGTTAATATAGTTAAAATAAGAAATGAATGATCACAAAGAAATCAGTTTACCAGAGATCCTGAAATAAAAATAGTGCATAGTTACAAGAATAGAAGACTACGACATAGACTGTGTATTATATAAGGAAACACATGTGAAGATTATGCTAGAAATCACTTGGGAAATTTTGGTAAAGCCTCCTATGATACCTTCATTGGGAAGAATAGGATTATTTAAAGGAAAGATGATAACCCTATGTGGAAGAGTTACTAATATACCTATGATTTCTCATGAAACGCCAACATAAGAGGACTTTGAAGTTATTAGGTTTGTTGAGAACATCACCCCTTTTCCCTCTTTTATTAGGAAAGACTTGGATTTAGAAGGATCATATCAGAAGGCAAGAATAGGAGGAATCCACAGAAAAGAAAAAGAAATAACTAAGGGATTTCATAACTCGAAGAATAGATCGACTGATAGAATAATGAGAAGTTGAGTTGAAGTAGAAGAATGAAAGAGAAGTAGTTTTCAACTTTGAAATAATGCAGGAAGGGTTGAAGGACCTATCCATGCAAGAAGAAAGTATGTCCACCCAGGACCTAGTAAGAAAAGAGGTATTATCTCTGACCCCTTTGAAAGAAATTCAGTTGTGCGAAGTCACTATGCTAAGAACAGATAAGAATAAGAATGGAAAGAGGAATCTAGAGACTCAGATCACAGGAAAGAAGGAAAGGAAGCCCAGTAAGAAGAAAGCCAAGTTAGAAAAACTATGATAAATCCTAAAAATTACTTCACAGGAGACAGATCTGAAAAACTTGAACCTCGTCGGAATAATAGAACTACATAGAATGTGACTTCTCCATGGCGAAGATATATGACCATTGGAGGCGCCCCGACCATCAGAATTACACTCTGGAACAACTAGAAATGCAGTTATTTCCAGAAAGACCACCATTGGACCGTCGATATTGCACCATAACGGACAAAATCACATTGATGGACACATTCCTGCCCATTGGAAAAATCTATTACGATGTTTCTTATTTAACCCGTCGGACGTTGCATTGGGACCAATTTTTGAAAATCGAGATATTTGAGCTTACAGAGAATCGATTTCATATCGCGCTGTGATTTCTATACCTCAACACCCATTTGAGTATCTTCTTTGTTCATTTGCCTACCCAATTTATTTTATTACAAGTGTGAATGTCGGGAAAACATAGTGCATTAGAAAAGTCTATGGAAGAGATACTTGTAGACCTCATGACTGATAGAGTCATGTCTGTGGGAATACAGGCATCGTCAACTGGCGGATTCCAAGAATCCCCATCGACTAGATGCCATTCTGTCCTCACTACTGAGAAGTGAAGCAAGCACTGCGATAGCATCCCATGGTATTTTGAGTACACGTTGATCACCACATACATCTCGAAGGGGATATGCATATTTGGACCGCAGTTAGGACATATCCCAGTGTTGAAGAACAACAACTTCAACCTTGGAGACATGAAGATATATGCGATGCTCGCACCACATAGGTATTTGATGAAGATGACTGGGAATAATCCATGCATAGTCTCCCATCCATGGATAAAGGACCTTATGTAATCAACAATCTTGAATGTAATGAATATCCCCCACTTCGGTCAACATCAGGAGGTTAATGCTTGCGTTAAAATTCTCCTGTCATGCTACAATGGAGGGTATCTTTGGCTTGACATGCACCTCACTATGGATCTGGTGTTGATCCACCTCATCATAGGATTGAGCATGCAGGGACCAAACCCACACCAGTTCTACCTAGGGAAGACTTTAGATTACTCCCTCGTGCAACGCATAAAGGAATCATATGGCGATGTAGAGAAGGGAAAGTGAGGCTACAAGGTAGACTCCATGCAATATGGCATAGTGCACCTATATTTTCAGCTTATAGTTGGTAAGCTCATCAAAAAGAACCACCTGACACAGGTTACTGGATTTGTAGTAGACCTCACAGGTAAGTGCGTAAAAGGCATGCAAATGAACTGGGTGAGTTACCTCTTCAACGAGTTGGAGAAGGACTGTCACGAAGCGCAAGATCAGGGATATGGGTTTCATTTCAATTGGCTACTGATATTGATCACATTTGTCTCTTGAAAAATGCTAGAAGAAACAGCCTTCCCGGAAGTTGAGCCATCGGAGCCATTGGCCACAAGGTTCTCCACCTTGTGTTATACCAACGATATGGCAAAGCAGTGGCAATCGAACATGGTGTTCCATGCTTACTACCTACATCTGAAGCGTGCCATTGAAGCATTCCCACGAATGACCCCGAACACTTTGCATCAGTACAGACCACTAGAGAAGTTCCATGCAGATCAACATTTCATTTATATCACTGCGCATAGGGATGAAAGTAAGGAGGAGTTGCAGTCCTATTACAATATGACCGACGAAGACATGGAGGAGATCACCAAATAATGGCCAGCAGAGTTCCTCATATCAGTCGAAGATGCATAACTCTTCGACCTTGACATAATCGAAAGTCCATTGGTCACCCGGGTCGAGCATGATGGCCAGGATAGTGCGAAGAAAAAGAATAAAAACGAGGAAGTGCATGTTGGCATAGGGGAAGACCCAGGGTTCAATGCTACAACAATGCACAAACAAAACCCTAACTACCGGCCCTTTCGACAACACCTGCAAAGTCGATGAAGTCTCACCCGAGGTAGAGGCAGGGGTGGTTGCAGGACTCAGATGTCTGCAACCTTAACTGGGACATAGATCTGTGATTCTAACACTTAACAGAGCACTCAAAAGTTAACATTCATCAATATCCAGTCTTATTTACAGTGCAGTTAAACCCTAATTATAGAGTATCCAGTATTCATTCACATCTAAAGTATTTAAGCACTAAGCATATCCACATAGGTTAGATCCATACTATTAAGCACATAGCATTAATATATCCATCTAACATTCATATATATTGAATAACTAAGCACATTAACATATAAACACATCAACACATCGCACAAAGAAGAGAAACAAAACATGTACGTGGTTCACCCCCACCCTGGGGCTACGTCCACCAACTCTTCTCTTATTTATTATCTTGGGTCAAGCTTCTTACATGCACGAAGCATCCAAGTCCCTCTCATAAGGGACAAGAGATATGCACACCTCGCTAGATCCTCCTTCCTTGCATTACAACACAAATCCTTCCACAGACTGTTACAACCACTTGCACTTAGCTCTGCAAGTCTCTCACAGTATGCACAAAGCACTTACATCTCTTGATCACATAGATACAATTCTAACACTTAGCATAACTTGCAACTGCCTCTTCCTACATTGTCTAGCCTTCTATTTATACATTACAAAATAGGCCTAAGCATGGGCAAACCCATGGGCCGACATCCCATACCCATTACATAATCCTAAATCCCAAAAATGACCCTAAAAAGGGCTTAGATCCCGTGATCTCTACTTTGTCTTGCACTCCGCCTT